>JABFOV010006371.1:0-10761 GCA_022817685.1 Aradophagus sp. ZL-2020
CTTCAAAAAGAAGTCCCTTATAAACTACTTAAATTAAGAAGTTTAGTAGTTTTAAAGTACTTAAAATAAGAAATTTCACCAGAACAAGTAGTTTAAAACTACTAAACTTCTTAATTCAAGTAGTTTGCAAGTGACTACTTTTTCTAGTGAACTTTGTACAAATTGGCACATTTAAAACTTTATATTATTCCTTGGTGAGACCTATCGAGGGTTGAAAATTGCACATTCACTATAAGAATTCATACGAGTTCCAACGAGTGTCCAAAGAGATCTGCTGAGTTCCAATGAATTCCGAGGAGTTCTCAATATTTTTTAAAATTTTCAAAGAGTTCCAATTAATTCCGATGAATTCCAATGAATTCCAAAGAGTTCCAATGAATTCCAAAGAGTTCCAATGAATTCCAATGAATTCCAAGTCCTTTTTGATCCAAGCATTGTACAAATGCATACAATATTTTTAAACTTTTTAGAATTCTCTGGAATTCATTGGGATTCATTGAAATTCATTGAAATTCGCTGGGAATTTTTGAAATTCATTTGAATTCTTTGAAAATTCTAAAAAATTTTGAGAACTCCTCGGAATTCATTGGAACTCAGCGGATCTCTTTGAACACTTTTTGAAACTTGTGTGAATTCTTATAGTGAATGCGCAGTTTCCAACCCTCGCTTTCCTTGCTGGTGTGGCAGCCCGTCGCCGCGTCCTCTTTTGCCGCGGAAAAACCGGCAGGTTGTACGAGCACTCGCGTCCGCCGGTCCGCACACTTCCGCCGTTCGAATCACACTGACGAAAGTCGACGAACTTTTGGCGGTGTTGCGGCCAAAAAGTAGCCGGCGAATCAGCGTCGAGTGCGCAACGTCTCTTATCAACGCGTCGGCGTCCTTTTTCGCGGCCGATTAGCCGCGAAATCTATATGTGACCCATGGGTCTATATGTGACCCATATATAATCCATATATAATAAGTATATAAATCATATACAATCTTATTAATGAACAGCGTTTTTTGAGGGTCGGGGGGCTTCGCCCCCTCAACCCCCACCAGGGCTTTGCTCCCTCGACCCCCACGAGGGGCTTTATGTTTGATTTGGGTCTAATTATGTGTGATTCGGGTCTAAATTATATATGGATCATATATAGACCTTTTTTATGCAATATTCAAGTCATAAACTTCAAATATAGAAAAAATATCGATATTGAATTAAACATTGATACGTTGTTTCGGGCACTCAAGTAGGCATTTTTTCGGTGTAAGGAGTAGAAAAAATATCGTTCGCAACACGGAATGAAAGTGCTTCGGTCACTCGTGTGAATGATTGCCCTCGCTTCGCTCGGGCAATCAACTTTCACACTCGGGACCGAAAGTAGCACTTTCATCCCTTGGTGCAAAATATACTATATATTTATAAAGGACACGCTTGTACGTTAGATAAAAAATATAATGTTTATTGTTGTGCGAAAAGACATACAAATTTTTGCAAAGCCAAGATGAGGAAATCCGAAAATGGATCAATTATCGTGGAAGAACGTCACGTTCAAAGACCGGTTGAAAATCTGGCGGATATTCACAAAATTCGTAACCAAATCACTAGCTTTTATTTAGAGCATGGAGGAAAACCATTTGACGCCTTCAATCACATTTGTGCCAAGAAAAATAAAATTTACATTAAAATTGAAATTGTTCGTCTAATAACTTTTTTTAAAAATTAATTATTTTTTTCACTTTCTGCATTCTTTTTCTAAATTAAACTTTTTTTTAATTTCACATTACATAATTGAACGCTTCGATGCGATAAGAGGATTTGCGATCGTGGCTGGCCGTTCTGCGCATCGAAAGGCTGCTGAAAAATCGTGCGCGAACTTCTCTTACTAAAGAATGCAAGTCCCCTTATTGCATCGCGGCGTTTAAATATTAAATATGGTTTAATGTTTTAATTTTGTATTAAAAAATATTTAAAAAAAAATTTTAGAAAAAAAAAATGAAAAAAATTAGCCAGAAATAGTTTGAAAAGCGCAATAGGAAAATTCAAACTTAATTTTTCATATAATTTTCAAAATAAAACTCATTTAGTAAGAAATTCAGAAATAAACTTGTTCAGTGGTAACTAACATGAAAAATTTAATTTGGACTCAATTTTTCTTTCGCATCTTTTAAACTATTCTAGGCTAAACATTTTTCTGTCTGAAACAGTCTGATCTTTAAATCATGATAATTTATAAATTTTGTAATTTCGCAATGAAACAAGATAAAACTATTTTTTATTGATGTTTAAGCTGTAATTATTTTGAAATAAATATAAATACTTGTTCAAGGTATCCAAACGTTGCCGAAAAGATTGAATATGAGCCAATTAAAAAAATGTTATGTAGAATAAGACGTCAAAAAAGATCTACAACAGAACTAATATACAACAGAACTAAATACTGCAACAGAACTTCATAATATTTTACAAAATTATGCTCCAATGGCAAACATTTTCAAGAAAAGCATTGTTGCTACCGACGGAAGTCTCGAGCATTCCTTTTTTCTAACGACTTTTTGTTGGAAAAATTATCAAACGCGTCAGCACTTTACATGGATGGCACTTTTGCAGTAATTGTTTTCTTAGTTTCCTTTTTCAACACATTTCATTTTACACAAAGTGAAAAAAATAATAAATAACATTATTATATAATCTAACTATATAAAAACATATTTATGTTCATAGATAGTGCCGAAAAAACCTAAGATGTCGCAATTATATCCAATTCATATAAATTACCAAGAAAAGGTAATATTACATATTAAACATTTTACAAATTTTGATAAAGTAATTAAAAATTATTTTAATCTATAATTAATTTTCATATTTAGAACATTATAGTGTGCTATATATTATCTGAAAGTAGAACCACTGCTTTATATAATAAATTGTGGGACTCTTTGAAAGAACTCTGTTCAAATTTGGAAAAAAAAAATCAAAAACTGTGATGGGAGACTATGAAAAAGCTTTTGTTAGTTCAATTGGGAAAAGCTTTCCGGCGGCTAAGATTTTCGGCTGTTGGTTTCACTATCAACAAGTAAATTAAAACTTTTAGAATCACAATTGATATAAATTACATTTAAAAAGTAATGATACATGGAAACTTGATGTCAAGAAGGAATTTTACATTTGCTATGCAAAAATATATTCACCCGCGTTAAAAGTTCCAGGCAATTCCGTTCAAAAAAAAGAACTTAAAGGAATTGCCAGGAAATGTGAACCCGACATTTCCAGGGATAAGAAATATATTTCCGAGGAAGGCGGATCTTCAAAATTGACCTTGGCAGGAAATATCCAGGCAAAAAATGGAAATTTCGCGGTACATAGAGGAAATGTCGGGTTTGATTTTTTAGAATTTAAAAAAAAGGAAATTTCCATTTTTTGCCTGGACATTTCCCGCCAAGGCCAATTTTGAAGATCCGCTTTCCTTGGAAATATCTATCTTATCCTTGGAAATTTCGGGTTCACATTTCCAGGCAATTCCTCTCAATTTTTTTTTCAACGGAATTGCCTGGAATTTTTAACACGGGCAAGAAGCAATTGTTTTCAAAACGAATTAAATAATTAATCTTAAATAGTATCTTTAAATAATGAGAGAAATATCTAGCTTTATTTGCTGCTTCACGCAAAAATATCATGAAGCATTTCGCGCAATCATAGAAAATATTTCTACCTATAATAATGTGACCTCTTATGGTAAATGCATGAATTCACATGAATATTGCTTAAAGAGCTCCATGCTATTTTTGTGCAAAATGGTTTTTGCAGTTAAAGTTAGATGTTTTTCTTAGTGTACGTTTAAGAAATAAGTATTAAGTACAGATATTTAGTCGTAAATTAATAATTTAATAATGGATAATTAACCTGGAAACATTTGCTTTAAGTTTGCAATTTTAGGAGTATGTAAAATGTATACAAAATTTGTGACCAAATTTAATTTTTCTAGTAAATCTTTTTATGTAGATAGGTGTGTACATTTTACACAATCAGCAGTGTGAAGAATGACGTAAATTTATATGGGGTTTCATCAGTGTAGTTCGTTTAAATATTTTTTGTGCAGTTACAAAAATATTTAGTTAGATACACATTTTTTTACAATACGATATTTAAGTTTTACTATTGAATTTTTTTACAGTGTATGAACCGTAAATGGGACCAATTGAAATTTTATGATACCCCGAGTGATATTATCACGAAAGCTATGGTGATTCCCTTATTACCATCCAATAAATTTAATGAAGCACTAGTTATTTTGGAACAGAAAGCTGATGAAATTTGTGACGATTTCCCAGCAATATTGCAATTTCTGGCATATTTGAGACGAAATTGGATTGGAAATGCGGATAAAATTAGTGTTTTTGGAGCATTGTTAAGGACGAATAATGCTGTGGAGAGCGAAAATCGTTTATTAAAACAAAAAATAGGAATCAATTCTCACATTTTCGATTTTTTAGGTATAAATAAGTAATTCCAATATGTATAATTAAAAAAAAAAAAAAAAAAAACAAACAAACGAAATTCTAACTGTCCGTATTTCAGTTGTTAATAACTAACTTTTCCTCACTCAAAAATAAAATATGTTGGTATCACGAGCCGAAAGCGCATTGCGGGCTACCAACATAAAACTCATTTTTTCCTCGTTAAGTAATATACTATTTTCGTTTATGACTTTAATTTATTATTACCGGTAAATTCATTTACATGATGATATCAATATATTTAGATACATTTACTTTATTGAACATCCCGGTTCAACAATTAGGCTGTTTCAGACACAAAAAAAAATTGGCCTGAATTTGTCTGAAAAAAGCAACAGAAAACTTGAAAAAGTTGCAAAAAGTTAAGATTAAACCTAATTTTTCATACAATTTACAGCTGAATGTGTCTAACATTTATAATCGGATTTATTCAGACTAATTTAGAGATTAATTTTTCATATAATATCTTGCAAAATGAGTTTCATTCACAAATTAGATACATTTAGCTATAAATTGTATGAATAATTGAATTTGCACTCAAATTTTTCATTGCATTTTTCGGACAATTTCAGACTAAACTCTTTTTTGTTTAAAACTGTCCGTTTGTTGAACAAGGGTAGTTCATAGAGAAATGCAACTAATATGCTTGGGAAAGCCAAAGACATTTTTCCAGTGTCGATTTTCCGTCATTGTAACAAATAATATCTGTATATGCATGTACAGTGCAAAAAATGGTCTCTCAAAAACTATTTAAAATAGGGGGCTAAGTAATTTTAAGCAACTTATTTTAGTGTAAAAAATAGTCTACATTGCTAAACTCTTTATTTTAATTAGTTTTTAAAGGCTTCTTTTTGCAATGCATGTACAACTTGGATACAAAATTACCTTTTTTTAAAAAAATATCAGTTATACTGACCAATAAAACAATACTCCAGTTTTTATTTGCGCTTTTAATATTTTTTATTTGTATTTTTAATCTGAACAGAAGATATTCAATATGTTTTTGGAAAACACTGAAACCTCTATTTTATGTGTGTAAAAAGATTTTGTAAAATTATATCTATTACATTGTTTTAATTGAGTTTCATACAACTTTTTCAGTTTAAAATTGTTCATCATTCTTTTATAAATTCAAAAATATTTAAATGTGTTATTAATAGAATTATAAATTTCAGAAAAATTAATTAAAGAAGTGAATCAACAACTTATAAAATATGTCAGGTTAGAAAATGGATTAAATGTTACACGAAAACGAGCTTGTGAATTAGATAGACGTGATAAAAAACTTATCGAAAAGAAGCAAAAAGCATTAAAGGCTGGAAGGTAATGATATATTTTGCAATTTTAAAACAAACATAATATGTGATTTAATAATTTTATTTCATATTCTTATTTAAAGTTTGACTGTAATAAGTTTAAATTAAGTCCAAGTTTAGTTTCTAACAAACATTATCAATTGCATTTCAACATATACTATTTCTCATACAATATTATAATGAATTAGTACAAAAATTATAATTATTATTATAAATACTAATTCATGAATATCTTACTTTTTAGAATATCGGTGAAAGAATTTTTGGATTGTTTTTATGAAATTTTTTAAGATTTTAAATATGAATTTGCTGAAAATGGTGGTTAGTAAAATTGCTTTTCTAAGATAAACATCAATAAGACAAATATCTTTAAGTCATTTTTAAATTTATAAATTCTAAGTTTTATGACAATTCTAATTATTAATATTAAAAAATTATACTTGGTATTCTTTAATTAAAAAGAATTTTTAGTCATTTCTGGCTTACTTATACGGGGAAAACAAATTGTAAAGAATAGCATCTAAGTTGTAGGACCAGCGATTGATCAGAGATGGGCATTTTTGTTATTCCGGGAATAATGGAATAAAGATATTCCCAATCCATCTTATATGGATATGGATTATACTCCATATCATTGGGATTAACAGACTGATAATAAAGAATATTCAGAATAAAAAAAATGAAATAAAATATTTTTTTATTTGATTTTCACTAGGATTAAATGAAGGATTAATTATGAACTGGATGATTAAATGAAACTAGTTGATAATTTAGGAACAAATAGTTGACAAAATTGACATAGTTAATTAACATTTACTAAGCAATGTTTCTGTAGATAATATTAAGAAACCTACAATTTATGCAATAATTCCAGACCCAAAAAAATACTTTTTACATTATTTAGAACAAATAAAATAATTCTAGGCTTTATGGTATTTTAAAATGTGAATATGTAACTTTTACTTTAATTTATTAAACATCATAGATTATCAAGAGGAAAATGAACTAGGTGTAAATTTACTTTCAATTCAAGAAGTGCTATCATCTAATGAAAGTTCTGATGATCAACCCCTTGCACAATATCGTCCGCGAATTAGAAGATACCGTAAAAGACGCCGAATTGACAGTTGTGAATGTAAATGAATGTGATACTCAAATGAATTTTTTTAAATTTATTAACATTAATTTTATTATTAGATGTTAGAGATCCAAGTACAACAAGAAAACGCGAAGAATCGATACGCAAAATTAATAATCATGCACAAACCAGAGGTATATTGGTGGATTGTTATCGTGAAATCTATAGTAATCAAATAAAATGCAAAATACATGTACAATATTTACATTTAATTTTTTTTATAATATTTCCCACAATCAATTTTAATCATAAACATTAGTGTTTGTTTTATTATTTACGTAAAATAAGTTTTCTTGATTTTCAATCATTTTATAATTATTTTAAATAAAAAAAAGTAATAATTTCATCTAGAACAACGAAGCCGTTTGATACGCAATAGAATGGTAAGCGATAGTTCAGAATATAATTCTGATTCGGATGTCAGAATTGAGGAACAGATAAGTAGAAGAAAAAAGAGGCCTCGCGTACTGTCAAGTTCAAATTCTGATGATGAAAAATCTGAACAAAGCTTAAATGGCAGGAGAAGGTATAATTATCAGAGACATAGCTAAGTCTTATTTTTCATCTTATTTTGGTTTCAGATATAAACCATTAAATCCTAATATCATTCAGTGCTGTAACATATTTACAGTACGGTAGAAATAATATTTGAAAAATGACATCGTTTACTATGAATCTTGTGATCGTGCTGCAACTTACTAAAATTTTCTTTGTTCATTTAATAAAATTATTTCATTTTTACAAAATATCACGTCTATCGAGATTCGAACTCATTAATCCTCTCTTCATTAGTTCGCCAGATAACAATAAAGTGGCGAGTACAAATTTTACTAATGTTACTAACTTTGTAATTTTTCGTACATTAATAGCACTAAATTTGTATACTGATAGAAATAAATACTAACTATTTCTTTCATTTTTACAAAAAAAATTCTCCTGAAACGTGTTTTATGTGTCGATTTATAGTAAAAATTGACTTATAATAGTGTAAAAATATTATAGATATTTTTTAATATAATATAATCACATTGTAACATAAACTGTAAATATATGTTATTCTGATATATTTCCCTGCGTAGTATAATTTCATGTTTGAAAGCAAATACTGCGACTGAGACAGCACCGTCTCACGAATACTAGTAATCTAAGTAATTTTTAGTATGTTATTTCTTTCACGGCAAAAACATGTGTCTATTTTATAGACACTTTCACTGTCTTATATAACAAAAATGTCTTAAATCTAGACTTTTTTTAATGCCTTAGACATCTAAAGTGCCTTAAATTGAGACTCTTTTAGTCCCTAGCAAAAAAAATCCATGTAGGAACCCATACCATCTGGGAACCTATCTGGGTTACCATATAAGTTCAGATTGATCAAATATACACCCATAAGGGAACCCAGATAGATTCCCAGATGGTACGAGTTCTTATGTAGAAATCTAAGTAAGTTTCTATCTATGTAGGTTCCTGTGTCAAATTCCTACATAGGTTTCTACATGGATTTTTTTGTTAGGGGTGTCTTTGTCCTCAAAACAAGACACTTATTTTTGTAGTGTTCCGTGTATAACTTTGGCTCGTAAATTCTGTTTTCAGTCCCGATTCATGTCTGATTCACGAACCTGTCGAGAGCCTTAACCAGAAAATTACAGTTCTGTTGAAAGTTTAAGTCAGAATGTACTTGATAGTCCCAGTGCTCAAGATCAAGAAAATACCACGTCTGGTTACAATTCTAATTTCGAAACGTCGAAGAATAAATACTTGACCAGTAAAGTCGATAGCAGATACTTGTTTTCTTTATTCCATAACACTGGTGTCAGTATAAATACAAAATTTTACATTGGATTTGAAACCTCTTGGACTTTATCAAAGAGTTCATATGATGGGAACTTATTTCAAGTGGATCAGCACTAACTTCAACAACCATTCAACCACATTGATGAAAAATTGGATATGGACAATGTTGAAGCTTCAATTATTTTTCAATCAGATGCTGTTCTTAGAAAAATGCAGACGTTATGACATCGTTCCTGATCATCTAAATAATTTTAAATTTGACAGCGTGCAATTTAAAAAATATACGACTAACTGTGATCATCATGATATAATTGGATATAGAATAATGGTAACGGTTAAACAAATCAGTGATTTATTATAGAAAAATTTTACTACAATAGAAAAGGGACACAAAAAAGGTGTCCGAAACGTCGAAGAATAAATACTTGACCAGTAAAGTCGATAGCAGATACTTGTTTTCTTTATTCCATAACACTGGTGTCAGTATAAATACAAAAATTTACATTGGATTCTAATTTCAATTCAAGTAAAAGCCTAAAAAATTACTCATTCGATTTAGATTTAAGATGAGGTTGAGATATATTATATATATCTTAACCTATATTATTGAACGAATAGATTATTTAATATAATATCAATTTTTTAACATTTTTAAGAGTGCAAAGTGAAAAAAATGATGACAAACCAAATAATATAATTACATTTACATATATTAAAATATTATCAGTTTATCAATTCATATATCATTATAGTTATATAAATTACTTCTATCAATTTATTTTTTGTTATCATTTTAAAGTTGTTCAACATCTTCCGTAATTGGTGATACAACAATGTGCCAACTTTGTAAGAAAATTGCGGTAAACGTAACATTCCAGCCTTGCAATCACTGTTCTTGTTGTAATGATTGTATTCAACTTATTGTTGTTTTTAAATGTTGTCCTCATCTTTGCTTCGCAGAATTTGAAATATACACCGTGAATTAGTAAGGGCTTATGAATTTATTATAATAAAATTTTGAAATTAAATGACATTGATTACATGTTGATGTGTAATCTAAATAACTGCAAATAATTATTATTTTTTAATTATTATTATTTCTTAATGTCGACAGTGGAAAAGAAATTTAAGCTTGAATATATTAAATTTAAGTAGTTTTACGAATTGCATGGAAATTTTGTCTGTATTTTAAATTGTAGCTGTATTTTATATTAACAGTCAAATCACAGTTATCAGAACAATACTTAAATTACATGTCAAACATGGACCACTTATATGCTTCTTCTTCTACAGCGTTTTTTGGGTTTTTCAACTCAAACCATTTTTTCTCAAATCCATTACTTCTATCCGCACCATCCCATCAATATCCAGGTCTGATTCCAAAATGATTCGTCGGATAACTGCCTTTATATTGTGGTTTTTCTACAACGAACGGTAACTTGTTACTCAAAATCAACATTTCATTAAATGAAAAAAATTTATTGTTTTCAATAAATCCATTGAATTAAACATAATAATTAAAATTACTAACCTGGTTCATCTTTGCCTTTTTTTTTCTTCATGTATTCAAACATAGGATCTTCTTCCCTTAACTCATCTTTCATTTCTATAACAAACGGTAACTTTTTACTTAAAATCAACATTTCGTTAAATGAAAAAAGTTTATTGTTTTCAAAAAGTCCATTGAATTAAACATAATAATTAAAATTACTAACCTCGTTTATCTTTGCCTTTTTTTTCCTTCGTGTATTCAAACATAGGATCTTCTTCCCTTAACTCATCTTTCATTTCTCGATTCATGTCTTCATCATCAACGTACCGGGCAAGTGGTTTGTTCATGTATTCAAACATAGAATCTTCTTCCCTTAACTTATCTTTCATTTTTATAACGAACGGTACCCTGATAGAACACCATAGTTATTATACGTATAATATACATATATATACGTATATTATACGTATAAGGGATCAATATGAGCTAAACGCCCAACTAATATACGTATAATATACGTAATG
>JABFOV010006372.1:0-10759 GCA_022817685.1 Aradophagus sp. ZL-2020
CTTTAAGGGCTGCCATGAAGACAATGGTCATGGCGGATATTAACTGCCTCCAACCACCTAATCTGCTGGGTAATTATAATTTCGGATTCTGGAAATGAAAACGAAAATTCGTATTAAAATTATAATTGAAAATATAAACGTAAATATGAATATAACTGTTGTTAAACATGATAAATAGAGAAGACAAAAATAACAATTTAACAATTGAATTGAATAAAATTCAATTAAAGGAAGGTATTTGAAAAGAACAAAAAAAAATCAGAGTTATTAATTCTAGACGTCTTATGCAAATGTCTTATTTTATTATTAAGTATTGAAAGCGTTACATTTTCTGATATCAAAAATAATAATCAATTAGTCGTATGTAATCTCGCCGTTATATTGTATCGTTTTATTGAGCACGACGATTTCACAGCGCCGTTACAAGGATGCAAAAAGTAGTCATAATTGATGTCACGAATCCTTACTCAATGAATATTTGATTAAGCAGTTGTGAACAATTTTTTCTTTTCAATTCTTTTTATCTTTTTTTTTTTTATTTTTTTAGTTTTTTAATTTTTTTTTTTTTTTGTAATTGTTAAAGCGCAGACAACATAATATTTCAATCGCTGTAGCAAGGCTGTCTAACTTTCCTTCTTATTATTTCAGTGCAATACATGTTCAACGTATCAATTAACTGACAATAAAAACGGCTGACTTTGCTAAGACATATTTGAACAATGTTTAGATCAAATATTTGAAAATTCCAATATCTAATATTAATTTATAAAATTTACATAGTTGTAATTAAAATTATGTAATTAACTGTTACGAAAATCAAATAAGATTGACGAAACCACGTTGCAATTTAAGTTATATTCTAGTTACAAACGAGTTAATTGAAAAGAAATGCTAAATGAAGCGAAGAAAAAGGATCGCAACATTAATCATATGATTTCATTTCGACCATCCGATATTCAATGTCGCTGAGCGAGTTATATAATTTGAAGGAATGATTGGTCCCGATTCAATGGCGGATGCGGAAGCGGTCAATAAAGTGACTTCGGTGCTGAAGGTACCACTTGTCGTTAAAAAAACAAACAATGCACCGTTCATGCACTACCTAGCCAAAGAATCCGACACGTACATCGTTAAGGTGGGCAATTTTTATTCCACATTGCAGCGAGTTGTCTTTTGTTGTGCGAATAAAGGGACTTCTGTTTGCAGGGAGTCATCAAATTGTTGGAGTCGTTGAAATGGAAGTCGTTTACTTTGGTCACGGATTCCGACGACAGTGGCGAGGACGATGTGCAGAACATTGCCAAAAAGCTGACCATGGAAGCCATCGCGAAGAATATTTGCGTTATGATATACGACGACGACAGTGGTACACATTCATTACAAATCCAGGTGTCTCATTTTGAGACATTTTTCACTTTTGAGACACCAAAAGTGTTTTTATCGATAAAACATTAATATTTTGAGACATTTCTCATGAAACATTAAATGTCTCAAAGTTGATCAAATCGAAACAATGTTGGTGTATCGGACATGAAAAATGTCTCAAAATGAGACTTTTATATCGTTGAATCTTGAATATTAAATTACTCTTTGTTTTATTTTAGAATACTCTTCACGAATAGTTCACATTGGAAACCCAAAAGCTTCGTTCTTCAACGAACCTTCAAATGCAACTATCATTGTTGTCAGTGAAGGGAATTTGAAAGAGCAGCTCAATTTGATTGACACTCCAAATAACATCATGCTTTTGGAAGATGCACGGTAAACTTTCCAGTTTTATTAAATGCTTCAAATCATTTGTAACGGCGCTCCATTTATCAAATGGAAGAAAACTTACCATGTGAATCCATACTCCAAAGTTTATTAGAAAAAAAAGCGTAATGAATATGCGAAATCGAATTATATTGAAAAAAGAATTGTTGGACGAATACAAGAAAATTGCTAACGTGACGTAATAAGTTTGACCTGAAATATACACTTTTAACATTAGCTACCATATGTTGATTACGCGACGTACCATAAAACACGTTTTCTGCGTTTTTTCGCACAATAAAATGACAGAAGAAACTTATCTACAACAAAACCACAGTGAATCGATTAAAAACGAAATAGAAAAATTATAAGAAAAAAACAAGTATTTCTGACTCTGATACGAAATAGAAAACGTTTTCAAAACGTAGCTAGTAGCTGCTTAAAATCGACGAAAAATCAACGTCGAACGCCATAAATATCGGCAATTCTTTTTATTCGAGCGTTATGTTGAGTTCAAACCGGCAGATTATAATAAATAGATTAATGTTAATCGAGTCGAATCAAAATAGCGAGTGGCAATTAGCGAGTCCCGGACGATGAGTTGCGCGTGCGTGAAACGAACTTCCTCTTGAAGCGAGGTCGGCAGTCGCGCGAGGCTAGCGATTCCGCGGCTACGCAATCAAACAATGAACGTGTTAAATGCAGATCGATTACAATTTTCCCCATACTTGCATTCAAATACTAGCCGCCCTTTACCGTAAAAAGAAACTTTAATTTTAAACTGCTTACACTATAAAATTCAAGTCGAACTTTGAATGCTAACTAAAAGGTTGATCTACATTTAAAATGCAATGATTTTGTTGTTTCAGCTTTAATTTTACACCAGAAGAACAGAACAATAAAAATTACTCACAAATAGAAAAAGTTTCTATTCAAATGGACAATAAAATGATATACGTAATACCATTTAAGTAGCAGCTTATATTATTATTTGATTCTGGCAGTACACAATAAATATACAGTGAACAAAACGTTCACAGAAGTATTTTATTAAATCAACAAAAATGTTGTCAACTGAACAAAATTATTTGGTTGTTATGGAGCCAACAAAATTTGTTTTGTTGGAATAATATACTTACTTTTGTTATTAGAATTTTTCAAATAAAACATGGATTTTGTTGATTTTACAAGGAGACAAGGCAAAAGTATTTTGTCAATTGAACACAAAGATAAGATGAACCAAATCACATTTATATAGTTATACAGTTATAAAGTTAACAAAATTTATATAGTTAAATCAACGCATTCGTTTCTGTGCGTGTATGAAGTTTAATTCAGTAAATTTCAATGCATCTAAACTGAAACATTTACAAATTTCAAATACACAAAAATTTTGCTACATAAAACACAATCATTCTACTATCCAGATGGTTCGTACAGATACTCATTTCAACTATCCATTTTCCTCAATGCATTTTCAAGCGAAAATGCTATGAGACTTCGAAACTAATTATCGTGATTTGATGAAAAGTGGGGATAAAGGATAAATGGCGTTGTCAAAAGTGGTTGCGAGCACTGGAAACAGGTTCGCCGATAGCGACCTTAATGACCTGCATAGTCAGGCTTTTTGTCAACTTGGCTCGGCGTTTACGATCGGCTTATTCCTATAATTGATGTAGGTTAACGTTTATTTTACTGCCTCGTAATGGGCAACGGCAAGCTTAAGGATATCCGAGGAAAAAGGACGACCGGCAAATAAATAACGTTGCAGTGCAAAGCGTTTTGGGACATTTAGGCGCTAATTGGTCGCTTGTTACTACGCTACGATTAATTAATATTCAATGTTGCCGGCTAAAGAGCGAAGGAAAAGGTAAGCGTCGTTCGCCGGCTTTTGATCGTGCGCGCAAACAAGTCTCAATGAGATTGAATTTATGTCTGTTTCGAAGGAAGAAGAAAAAGGAAAATAAGTAGGTGACAAAGTTGCAGTCAAATTATTCGTCGAATGGCTGCGCGTTTTAGCGCTTGCCCCTGCAACGATTACGCAAATATGCGCGTTTTTCTAAAGCGCGCGGCACGGAGCTCCGCGTTTCTTACTCGCTGAGCACGGCCACTTTTTTACGGCTTACTAATTATTGTAACATTCCGGCGACGTGTTTCGCGGTGTAAAAGTCATTTAACTCGTCGCAAGTGAATGTCGCCGCTTACACCAATTTTTGCCGTTGCTTCGTTGCAGAAACGAGTACGCCGGTCTCGAGGACAGAGTCGAAAAGTCGAAGCTGTGGAACGGCAATGAGGGGGTCGGCAAGTACAATGCCGAGGAGTTGAGGGACGTCAGGTGGCTGGAAGACGCGATTAATAGTTATTCCAAGGCCTTGGAAATTATTTGGTTAGTCCAAACGAAGACATGCATTTAACATTTCAGTGTTAGTTTACAGGCACTCCGATAAAAATTGTGGATGAAAGCAAATTTGTCTTTGGATTTACGTAGACTTTATCCAAAAGTATCAGACTGCATTTTTTGAGTATTTTTTTACAGTGACAGTCTTTTTGATACATTTTTATTCATTCATGCTTATTCGTTCAAAAATTAGATCAACTTGAAAAAAGTTTGCATATAGCTATTGTATAGCTAATATATATATTGTATAGCTGCTATAGAAGCTTTACTGAAATATTTTTATATTGCTCAAACCAAGGAATTTTATAAATCCACTGTAGATTTTCTATTCGAATCCATTGATTTCCAACTTTGTTTTTAATTGAGTACTTTATTTTACTATAAACAAAATTTGTTAATAAATTTTACTTAATCAATTGTTAATGACCAATTGAGAATAATACAATAAGAAAGAAACCATATTTGCAGCAAGAAGAAGAAATGCAAAAGCCAAATGAATCCGGTCGACTGGAACAAAGTTTTATCGACTGTGATAGAGAGTCAAAATGCCGAGGTGCGTACTTCGTCCAGACAATTGGAATTGTCTCTCAAGTTAAAAAGAAGTGACCTCCAGAAATTAGGCAGTGTGGTGGTGATGAAGAACGTGGCGAAATTGTACTGGAGCGGCGAAGACTTACCGAGCGACGAAGATGACTTCGACGAGTACGAGGAAGATGGCGACAATGTCCCGGAGAAATTCAAAAAGTTGGAGTCCAAGGACAAGTCGAGCGGCACGGGTTGCGCGACTTCTTCTACGGGATTCCGAGTGGTTGATGAAGACGAGGAAGACGAAGAAGTGAAGCCGATGATCGTGCAGTCTGAAATGGATGATAGCGAATGGTGGACCATGGTTGGTTTCAATTCAAAAAAAAATTAATAACTCATGGTTAATTACTGTTACTTTTTATCAATACTATATTTCTTTAATTGCGGTTACTAGACTGGTTGTTATAATAACAAAAAATCTGTTTAATATAACTATAACCAATGTAGTGAGCATGAATTTGTTCTTCTTGCAGAAATAAAGACTAAACTTACATATAAATTCATCTTTTTGTCATGATGATGAAGAAAATTATTAGTAATAATCATTGATTATTGTTTATTTTGAACGCTTTTAATTAGTTGTTTTAATCACTATCGCTGATCACTAATGAATGAAATATTTCTTTATTCGAGGTCGCGACAGTAAGTGGCGTAGGAATTGCGATGTTTGTCGTCGGCATCCTGGCAGTTTACATTCTGATATCGAATATTCGTGGACCACGGGCTACCAAATCGAAGGGTCGCTTCGAAAGGGACGGAAGCCTTAGAAGGGCTGGCAGTGACCGTGAAATCCCAACCACCGTTCGAAATCCGCGAGCCATACAAAGAAACGACAGCATACAAAGCGCCTTTTCCGAGAATGGAGTTTGAAGACAAGAATTTCTAGATCAGAGATGAGCAATAAGTAATCATTTAATTACTTTACACTGAACAAAGTACTTGTCCTAATAAACGAAAAAGAAAAGTAAAATTTATTTAAAGAAATACAAGAATTTTTTTCTTCGTTTTAGAGAAATTCAAGTTATATAATCATTATATCACTATTTTGCTTATATAACTATAACGTAATTATTTTTGACGTCATAAAAATAACGGTTAAATAATAATCAATCCCTTTTCAATTTACTATAAAATAGTCGGTTTTTCATTTCAAAAATTACTGACTGCAAATTGTCCATTTGATTGGCAATTCCTGTTTAAGTATAAATCGGACAAAAAATATGTATTAAAAACAAACATCTTTAATTAACTAATGAATGTCGCCCATCTATATTCCAGATCCATAAACTCTTCAGGCGATGACAACATTATCAAATTTATAAGAAAAACACGGAAATAAAAGATTTACTAGATTCATACTTGCAGTTTTCAAAATTCAATAAACAAATGAAAAATAAAAAGGAATAATAATGAATAAATTAAATGAAATAAATTTTACATCGGTAACAATTACAATCAAGAACTTAGTGGTAATGTTTATCAACTGCGATATTCGTGGGATTGTGACTTTGACTAGATTGTCTTCGTTCATGAAACAGCGTCAAACGTGCTCGTACTCTTAAAATTAAACCTCCATTGAACATGCGAAACAATGATGTTTACTTTAAGAAATAATTGTAATTAATGACTATATGACTGTGAAATGACCGGATGTGACTGTAAGAATCGAATGTCTATCGTGTGACACGGAAACAAAGAAAATGTACAAACACGCAAAGCGTTTTGAAATTGCGAAGAATAAGAATGGGTTAAGGGAAATGAAGCTGTGAAACTTTCGTTTGTCTCAGCTCATTTTATATTTGCTTCGTGGAAGGACGAACTCACGAATGCATTGTTATGTCATTTTATTCTTTTATAATACAATTGTCTGTAAATCATTAAATTATTAATAGTTGGAATCGACGAGGTATCTTAGTATCGAACATTTTCTCGCGAGTTCATCCTTCTTCAGTTTCTTGATCGAAGTTAACTATTACGATAGAATTTATCGATAAGCACTCTTAATATTCAATGACTTTGTTTAAGACGACACCTTAGCTCTTTTTAATTTATGCTTGAAGTGCGTCGAAAGAAGTTGTATTAAAAATTACCATAATTTATTGGAAACAGATGGTATCGATAAAAGTGTATAAAAATCTAGTACATCGTTACAAAACATTTCATACATGGTATAGTAATTTTTTCTATAATAGTGTGGCAAATTCAACCATAATTATAATACTATACATAATAAACACAATTTCTTGTATTATAAAGAAAATGTATTCTAATTTTATTGTATTTTATTTTAATACGCTGTCGTAATTTTCGACGACACAACTCTTTTCTGCGTGTAAACTTGCGATTTTGAAAGTAAATAAGGCTTACCGCGGATGCGATGGATTATGACAGCGACGGGGTTATGCAGCTACGACGAATTTACTCGTTGGCTACCAGCCATTGTTCTGTCCACTTGACCCAATCAAACGATCAATTCTTGTTATGCAACGTAGAAAATATTGGTTCTGCGCACGTTTATTACCATCCACGCATTTATAATCGGCGACTTTTGCTTCGTATACTTGCGATGAAAAAACAATTGTAGCTAATCCTAAAAAAAATAAGCTTGTCATCCACTTGTAATTTTTCGGTGTAAAAATTAAAAATAATACAGCAATTGACCGAAAATTATTTACAATTTGGCATTGTAATAAGTTTTGCATATTTCAAAAATTTTGCATTAAAATGATAAAACATTGCAATTTCGAATGGTTAAAAAATATTTGAAATGATTGGTATCGAGCGTGTTTCCGAAACAGATAAAAGTGAAGCAATGTCATTGTTTATGTTGCTGAACGGATTCTCGGACGTTCGCTGCTCAAAATCCTAACAACCGAAACGGCCTTATTCCAGTTATTTTTATTTCGTTATTCAACTTTCCCTCGTTAAATTATGATTCGATTATGGCCATGCTTTTTATGCATTTGCTTTTTGCTCAAACTAAACCACCGCTGACGGTTAAGATCGCTCTGGGCATGCAATCGTGTCTCTTTAGATGTGTAAATAAGTAGGATCGGTAAAAGATATCGTATGTTAAAACCCTTAAATTTGTGCCGAAGAAATGTTTACGGTATTTAACACTGAAAAACAACCGACGTAACAAGCGCGTGGTTGCGTCATGAAATTTTTTTTCTTTTTTTTTTTTGTGAGGTCAACGATATTTTTCAAGCGTTACGTTCCTCTAAATGTCAAGTTCGTTCATTCATTCAGGGAATCATAATGTAATCACACTTTTTGAACAGGTAAACAATAGCTGTTCATTTCTCTTGTGCTTTTCTATACAAAGCACGGATAAATGAGAAAAATTACGAGCATATGATAGCTCTCATAAAACACCATATTTTTAATATCAAAATGTCAAGTCTCGACTCGGGCTGTTATTCATTGTGATACCTCGATAACACTGACAAGTTGAATATCTTTATTCGCAATTTATTGTAAATGATGTAATTAAATGAAGCTTAAACCAAATAAAAATGTAACTTAATCGTCCGTGTTTTTTCTTGTTGATAACAAATCGTCAGGTGTATTAAAAAATTATCCGATCTGACAAGATGTACTTTTTCTCATAATCATTTCTGGCACTTGCAGAAGGGCATTCCGACTTCTTTCGAAGCAATTAAAAGTTTTTACAATCGTTCTTTTTTACAGTAATAAATTTTACTGCATAAATAGACACATGTTTTCAATGTAATTACCAAGTCATTTGTCCGTGTGAACAAGTAACGAAAATGGTCTCTTATTTCTAATCTCGGTTTCGCTGATTTCCCTCTGCGCCCGCGATTCAGCAGGCCTCATTGTAGTGAATCGAACCGGGTCGAATGAAAAGCACGCAGCTCGTTAAACGGTCTTTAAACGCCGATGGCATTCACGACGTTAATGACAAATTGAGTGTTACCATACCAAAGCTCGATGCGAGCGTCATTTGCGTATCTCGATTGTCGTTATGCAAATGCTTGTCACTGAATAGCTGAAATTTCATAACTCCGCCGATACTCGAACGCACGTTCTAATAATTAGATTCTAATCTCACGCGCGTTCAATCACACCTAACGAAATTACAAAACCGACCTGTCGGCTCTACGTCGCGACCGACGTTGATTAATATCATTTCATAATTTATCGCCGTGAAAGAAGTAGCCATTTTCTGCACTTGGCCACTTGTAAACAAAGTGACCAGTTTAATGATTATTTTCTACATGGAAAGTTCAAAATATTGTTATATCAATATAAATTATATAATATTTATAATACATGTAATATTAAAGAATATAATATTAGATTATGTTATACGATTTTTAATTTTCGTATTGTTATGATACTATTTGTGCTATGCTTATTAGTACATTTTATCATTTTAAATAATATAGTTTTCTAATTTGGACAGTGTTTTTTTTATTATTCTGAAAAAAATGCAAATTAACTGTAATTATGATTTATTTTCAGAGTGTGTCTGCTTAAAGTCAATTTTTTTTCAATATTTCCTATCGGATGTATGAAAAAAAAAATTATAGAAAATATATTAATAATTATTTTAAGATACCTGCAATATTGAATTGAATAATTAACTAATCTTGGAATAATACGGCTATTTATCAGCGCGTGCCCGCGCTATTATCCCAATTAAGGCACTTTTTATTTCCTGAAATGAATGAAGAAGCGAACGAAATTATGAATCACTTTATAAAGTTTGTTGTCTTCATAAGCAGCATTCGCGCACTTTATGAATAGACAATTATAATTACGACACGTCTGGATCGAAATGCCATTCATTTTTCCTTGCAATCAGAAAAATAATCCGCCATTTCTCACGAAACGTACGCGGGAATGAACTCTTGAAAATCTTTCATCAATTCATTTTGTTAAACAACAATATTATATAATATAAACCTGATAAATTGCTTACTTTAAATAAATAAATAAATAAATAAATAAATAAAATCGATACTTCTAACAATGTTAACAAAATTATGGTTGAATAAACTTGATCAAATGCTTATTTGAAAAATAAAAATGATTTTATTAAAACGATACTTTTTTGTCATTTAATTTAAACAGCATTTCTTCAATGAATTTTTTTTTTCAATTCTTAAAAATATAAATAGGTTGGTAAAACATTGTTTGATTTCCATTGATTTCAATCAGTGGCTTGATGTCTAGTTGCTGTGTAACTTAAAAGATGGAATTTCTACTTTTCATAGATTATACTTTAAGAGTCAGTAAACGTCATGTAATGGGAACTCCCGCCAGCAAGGACGATTCGGTGAACATTGTTTATGAATTTCATATAATTTATAAAATAATAATTGTAATAATAATAATAATAATAATAATAATAATAATAATAATAATAATAATAATAATAATAACAACAATAACAACAATAATAAAAAGATGTAAGATATTTATATCATTTGATGAAATGAAAAATTATCTACGAATCTATCTCTGAACCGAGTCATTTGGTCCAGTTTTGATCAATGTTAAGTCCAGATCAACTCAATTTTATGTCCAAACCTAGCGGTAGTCCTGGCCCAGATTAATCCAACATTAGTGATTTTGGCCTAGATAGATAGATAGGTCTATAAAATTGATCTCGCACCGAAAAATAAGTTATACATTGAGAAACACCAATGAAAATACACAGTTACGAGTACGGAGAATTGAGAATTGAGAATTTGAACATTCCTGAGACATTTGTTGGAAACATTTCAGTAACTTAATGAAAGGTGACTCCGATTACACGTAAAAAGGCGATTAACTGCAAGTACAAATATTTAACAAGCAAAATAAGCAGCAATAGAGGGCACAAACAATGAGCGATTCTGAGTTACTGAAGCCCAGCATCATATAAAAGGTCTTGTCGCGTTTACGAGAGTAGACATTCTCGCGCTGACTATGCCAACGGGATCATTTCTTTTCGTTCGAAAACCGCGAAAAATGTTTGTTTGACATTTTTAGTGAACCGCCGACAGCAGTGATATT
>JABFOV010006373.1:0-10756 GCA_022817685.1 Aradophagus sp. ZL-2020
GTTCATGACCGAGCGGGAATTCTTACAGCCAGCCCAATTTACAGTTATTTGCTGACTCTACACGCGGGACCAAGGCGGACTTAGTGCAGCAATATTTCGTAAACACCGGGTTCACAGGCCAAAGTCGCGATATTACGTTTGAGGAATGTGCAAGCTGATTGCTGAACACCGAATATAGGTGATTAGGGCTACCTTGTTCGGGTCATTCCCCTTTTTATTAAAATTAATTACTAACGTGCTGGGTCGGCACGTCACGCTTCCACTTTTAGATGGCAGCAATGTCCGCATTGCTCTCGCGATTTTATTCGTTTATTTATTAGCATTTACAATTTAACTATTACCAGATTTTATATGTTATTTTTACAGTAATCGAGATTATAATCTTAAAATCAATATACAAGATTTTTGGTGGACGGGTTACAATAAACCCGCCGTATGTCCCACGGTGGTTGGGTTTTATTCTTTCTGCCGAATTTTGGTTTTTGTGGTCCAGGTCAGGATGCTTGTTGTTATGTCGAAACTGCTATGGTTTTGCGTGGTGATCTTATTATTGTATATGAGGGCAATCATGGTTAATCGTGAATCCATTTTTCTTTTCAAATTTCAAATTAAGTTTTTGCCCTAAAACATTAATTGAGCGCCAGTATAATTCTTATAAAATAACGCAAGTGTTAGTAATAATATGTTTAGTTAATTAATTATATGATAATGGTATTGTGCAATCAGTCGAAAAAATTTCATTCTGCTATACGGGGGGATACTCCTCCACCCTTAGAGCAGCAACGTCCTTGTTGTTGGAAGTATATGGTCAGGGCGTGTTAAGTATAAGATTTGTGGATTTTCCGGTTCGGAAAAAAAGGTTACATTAACATAAGAGTTTGGTGAGTAATTATTGCGTTGCGGAGAATTGTGATATCTGTCTGAATGCATTAATAAATATGTCAATAATTTCTTTAATTCAAAGTGTACCTCTATATTCCGTAGTTTATAACTCAATAATTCTTCTATATTGAACATATTTCTATATTTTATAAAGTACATGAATTTATATTGTCATTAAACGAATAGTTCTTCTATATTGAATATATGTCTCAATTTAGTAAATCACTTAAATTTATATGTAAAAAAAAAATATATATATTTTTTTGTATTCGATTCCGAAATTTATTTACTTTACGGCTTTATTACTTTATTTAAATCATCTTCTCCACTCACGAAAATTTCCTTTTGATTTAAAACGAACCATTTTGCTGTAAAAGGATTTCCATCTCAATATTCTTCCAAAAAAAAGCGTTTTGAGACAAAATGGAGATCATTATATTGGCATATAGTTTCGTAACAAAATTACTCCATTTTCTGACAAGATGGTATAATTCTACGTTGAAATGGTACCGAATTGAAATGAAAGGTTAAACTCTAGCATTATCAAGTGAATATTTTGACAAGTAAATTAACCTAAAATAATTTTATATTGGTCAAATCATTAAGGTGACTTAACCAAAATACAGAAAAATAAAAATTATTAGAAAATTAAACTTTTTTAATATAAAACGCTTGATAATAATTTTTGCGCTAATTAGAATGTCTTTTATTGGATTGGCTGACAAGACATTTAACACGACAATTTAATTACAATGAAGTAATTAAATTTTGAAATTTAGTAAATAAAAAATAGTCATTTAAATAAAAATATCTGATTTAAATCATAGACTGTATTAGCCTTGGGAAAGGCTTCCGGCTTTCGGTTATATCCAAACAAGTCACATATTTCAAAAAGTTGAGATATTTCCAATATTTTTATAAAATTTATTTTCATCTGGGAAAGTTATAATCATCAAAAAATTAAGATTTTTCAAGTAATAATATGCATTCAAATTAGACTTTACAACTTTAACATTTTTTTCTTGAAATTTAAAAAAAACGCATTTGCCTTTTTTTATTTTATATTTTTACGAATACACTTTCTTACAGTAATATCAACTATTTATTTATTTTTTAATAAATGTTCGTAAGATGACATTGCAGATTTTTCGAAATATAATTTAACCGAATCACTTTACTCTGAATATCAGAAATTCTTAAGAACTAATAAATATTTATAACGAAAAACTAACTCTAACATTACCTTAATTGTAAAACATAATATAATCATATCCGTCAATGGAACTGATTTTGTTAACAGGCTTGAAAAATACGTCAGATACAGCTATCAGATTGTAATGATTTGTGGGTATTACCCCGAAACTATGAAGGTGCTCATTGAATCCAATGGTTTCCCAAATGTTTATTATAAAATGGAAATTATTTTGGTTTAATAAAATAAGAATAATTTTAGCAAAATGTGGAAAACCCCCATCCATTTCATGTGCAATAAAATCGTAAATTCTGAACGTTTTGAAATCTACTTTAATCCAGGATGTTGTGACAAAACTGTTTGTTTCTAAACCTGACACGCAAGATTTAAATAAGTCATAATTCTCACAATTTGCCAAATCAGTGTTTTTTTTAGTTTAGCAGACAACACGCGTATCCGAATTATCACTTACGAGTCGCTGAGCTTGAAGCAGCTGATTTTTATTTATCACTGATTTCGTAATATTTATATGATTTTTGCAATTGTTGGCGTAAGCCATAAGCGTTCGATGCTTGCTTTTAAAAGGCATACACCAGACATTTTTCAAGGGGCCTATTTGAAGGACTAAATCTGGATAATGCTCCATTTAATGGTGTTTTGGGTTGAGCTTTTCATGACGAAATAGTGATCCTCTATTCGAAAGATACAAAGAAATTACTTCTCTCATCACAGTTACCATTTGAACTTCAATACTGTTAGACAGTAATATATCAATCATTTTCGCATTAACAAAAACCAATTCCATGCTTCATTGCCTTCTTCTATTAAATCGCCAATTAACAATGGCAAATACTGATTCTTGATTCTTGAATTCAAAACATTTAGTGAGAATTTACATTTATCAATAAAATGTTGAAATAATAAAGTAATATCATAACGACAAACTCCTAATGGCAAATCATGCATGATATTACTGTATTTGTTTATTACCACATTAAAACATTTTAGTTCATTAAAAATACAATTACTTTTTACTCCGGTCTTTGATACATCATTAGTTTCAACGTCAGCAGCAAAATTCTCTGGAGTTCTTAATAAATCGTCTCTTTGCTTCGTTTCGTTATAAATATTATTGAATTTAATTTTACGAATTCTGCACGGATAATTTGCATTAAAATTTACAGCAAATCCTTCCAGTTCATGCAGACCTAAGTTGTCACCTATCAACAGAGTTAATGCAACATAGACAATTGTTGTTTCTCCGTTAACAGTTATTTTAATCCTCGTTTCCAGAACCTTAAGCTCATCTAAAAGCGGTTGGAACACATCCGTAGTACCTAAATTCTCTCGTACTTTTGATTTAAACAACTTTGATATATAATAATAAACTGCACCTAGTTTATTTTGGTCCTTGCGGCTTCCTTGCACATTACCAATACCAAAATCATCAAAATAAATTAGAAGAGGCACACGAAATTTATCTCCAAAGTTTTGTTTTATATTTATCCAGCACTGAAAAAATGTTGGTGTGAATTACACATGTTTGCCATGTAATATACACAAAATCAATGCAGTTGTAGATAATCCAAAATAGTACTGTTGTCGACACAATTTCTAACATGTGAAAATCCCATGTCTGCTGTTACCTTTGTGCGCATGCGCGTAAAAGCGCGAAGTACGCAACTTGATTCCCGCGCTATGTGTTTCACGTGGTTACGTTCGTGCATTTAAATAATTTACCCGGTACTTGTCGTCTTGTGATTGAATTGTTTAAATGTTGTCTTAAAATTTATTATGGACAACTACGTGGTGAATGCCTTGAAAAATTGTGGATCGGGACATCTGACTGCCACTTTCCTAAGTAAGCTTACAATTACTGTTTATATTTTTAAAAGCATATATTTACCAATTCATAAATAACTGTTTATATGTATATTCTTATTGATATATGAATTAGTTTGTTGTAAACATAAATAAGATTAGATTATGCATATATATTTAAATAAAGTATGGTAAAATAAGTAATAATGATAATTTGCAATAAAAATAAGAACTGTTTTATTAGTATAATATTTATTTGTCAATTAAATGAATCTTTTATTACAATATTAAATGATTTATATTTTTCATTTCTCATATTTTTAATATATACTTCAACTAAAGTTTCAACAATATATATAAAATGAATTTGCAGAATTTGTGAAATATACTACACCCAATACAATTTTAAAATGATAAAAATATAATTGAGAAAACACATGTATATGTGTTTTCTATTTAACTATTTTTTATTTATAAAAATAGAATATTTTATAAATGCTTCATAATTATAAAATTAAATTGCATGCATCGTCGAAACATATAACGTTCGCTTCTTTTGGGTCAAAATGCACGGAATCATCTTTGGTATTGATTTAAATGTTCTTAATACGTTAGGGTAATTAGACATACTAACTTCATATGCGTAATAATGTATGTCGAAGGTAATAGCTTTTAAACTATATAGTGCAAAAATAATTGTATCTTTTGAGAAAAGAATTTTGTGAATTTTTCCAAATAAAGGCAGCTCATCAGTTATATCTAACAATAAAATAGTCTCTATTTTATATACAGTTCCACAAACTTGTATAAAATTCAAAGATACAGCATCCTTTGGAAATGTAGTATTTGGAAAAAAATGATTTAAATTGTGAGTTTTTCTGTCAACAGTGCCACATTTCACTTCAGATTCAGTCAATCCGCAATAGTTCCACTTTGCAACTAGCAATTGATGTTTCACTGCAATAATTTTTAAAACATTTTTTCTGTATTGAGTGGAAGTGATTGTCTGTTTTGTTTCTTTGTTTTTTGATTCATAACGCATGGACCAAATATGAACTAAAGGACCATTTTTAAGCATCAACCGCGGATAATGAATCATATTGTGAAATTTTGGTTTTAAGGTTCCAAATAATTTTATATATAATGTGTGGTGTTCTGAAATTAGTTTTTCTAAAATTAAAGCATCAGCTTTGGTTAATTTTGGAGCACTTAGGATATCTATTATTTGCCTTAATTTTTTGTACAATTTCCATTCAGTGTTATCTCTTGGAATCAAATCTCCAATCATGAGATCAAGATTTCGAGCAAAACAAGCCATTTCTGACGCAGATATTTTCAATTTTTGTTTTGATTTTAATCGTTCCTCGGTAATTAACTCTGGTTTATTAGCTGAACCTAAGTCATTGTAACAAAATGTATCTACAATTTCATTTAATGTTTCCAAACTAAAAAACTTGTACTTGTAAATGAATGCATAAATGATATCGACTAATACATAATTTGCTACTCCTTCAAACACATCATGCATAATATCTACTGCCTGATTGTCTGTCACATGAAAATCTTCGATAGTGTGAAAAGGACAAAGACTTTTAATGCCTGTAACAGACTGATCATTATTTTTTAAATCTTGATCATACATTTCTCTGGTCCTCAATAGAGATGTAACTTCTTGTACTGTTGTTTTGGACTGATCAGAATGAATACGGCATATGCGACAGGAATAAAATGCCGAGAAAGATTCTACGAACCCTAGAATACTATTCATGCCGAGATTATCTCCTAGAAGTAAGGTCAGCTCAAAATAAATTCTTTGTTCAATTCCGTTTACTTTAATTAATAATCCAGTTTCTTTTAGTTGTTTTAATTCTTTCAAAAGTGGATTCAATATTGGTTTATTTCCAAATATCTTTCTGTGTTTTGAATAGAACAATAAAACAAAAAATATGTATTTTAATTTAGAGATAAACCGGGTGGAAGGCACGGTATAGAGGCATAAATGACACCCAATTTACTTTTTCCAGCATGACTTCCAAGAGCATTACCCACCTCTAAATCATCAAAAAATAGATATATAGGAAATGTTATGTCAGCTGCTTTACTGCTGTGTTTTTTCTCCAAAACTCTCCTTGAATAAAATTTGAGAAAATATTGTCGTTTTCTTCTAATTCTTTCACATAATTTATAGTTTCATTCAAAACACCTGGAGAACTAAAAAGAGCTTTTAAACTATCTGATCGAGGTATATGAACAGCTTTTACTGCAATCCTTTTTTTTGTAACAACTAATCTAAATTTTGTTCTTTCACTGGAGTATCCTATTGTATATAAACGAGGTTGTATATACATAGCTTTTTTCCTATATATTGCAATACGTGCGGCTTCTGTCGATACATATTTAAAGGGATATTTATTATCTTCTAATACACAGTTAATTTGATTTATAATAATATCTGAGCAACGATTAACGAAAATTTCTTTAATTTCCTTTTGTAAATGTGGTACGTAGACGTCACTAATGAATGCAGATGAATAATCAATTGTTTTCTGAACAACATTTCTAGGTAAAGAATGATTGTATAAACTTAAAGTACCTTTAACTATTTGTTCTCTCACATTCAATATTTTACTATCTCTGAGCTTTCGTTGCATGTTTTTCGTATAAAAACAACCAAAACAGAAGAAACTAAATGAGAAGTGGCAATTTTTTACATTACACTCAGCTGTGTAATAAACTTATTATCAGTAGTGTCTTGTTTAAAAACTGGAATCTTATAAACATATTTTTGTATGAAAGTCCAGCATCTACTACATTCTACTGGGTATGAAGCATTGAGCGCAAAGAAAGATTTGAAATATTTATCTACTGCTTGGAGTGGGGATTCAATCAAGTATTTAATGTCATTAATAACAACATATGAGAAAACAATGTCTTCGAATGGCCCACATATAACAGGATATGGTTGCAACGTTAATCCTTCCTTAGCATATAAATCTCGCTTTTTTTCTTCATACACAGACAGTTCTGCATAAGTCTGTAATTAAAACATAATTATAACAATTAAAATTGTTGCTTTAAAAATTTAAAGTGTAAATAATTCAACACTTTTGTAACATTCAAAGATGTAAGTACTTTCAGTATAATAATATAAAAATAATGATAAAATAACAGTGAAAGCAATTAAAATAAATAATAATAATATAAAATAACACACTCAGATAACAACTTTTTTAATTTAAATATATATTTATTTGTACATGAACCTACTAAATTTTGATTTGAATTTAAAGAAAAAATTTATTAAATTTAAATAAATGTTATTTTGATTATAAAAAATATTTAGTTGTAACAATTAAAAAATTACTTACATTTATAATATATTCTATTTAATTCAAATACAATTTTTATAAGTTCGTATACAAATATTTAATTTACTTAAATTAAATAATTTGTTCTCTGAGTGCAGTGAAAGCATAATTATGTTTTACTTTAACTGACTCTATTAGTGTTTAAATAAATGTCATTTATTTATTCATTCAATTTAGTTAATGCCAAATAACTGTCTTATATTTATTTAAATATGTTGACTATTTTATACCTCAATGTGAAGCAAAAAAGAATCCAAAATGTCTTCTTTCGTAGGCAGCCAACTATTCTTTTTATTCTTTCTCTTGCAGTATGATGAGCCTAACATATAGGGCAATAATTTAAGTGCCACAAGCTCTGTCTTCCGACTTAATTAATATTATATAAATACAAAATTAAAAATAAAAATGAAATTAAATAATTATTGCAAAATGCTTGTTATTAATAAAGTTGATATTAAAGAAATTTTCATTGTAAGAAATAATATTATAAAAATTTATTTTAAGTTAAAATTAAATAATATTAATAACTTTACCTTCTTTTATCAAATCGCTTGACTCATTGACTATACAAATTACATCATTATGTTTCAAGTAATGCTTTGTCGCTAAGGTTGTAACCTTCATAGAAATTTCTTTCCAAGTTTCAAGAAATTTATTGTTTTCTGATGTGTACTTCTTTAGGAAATCTATTTCCAACTTCAAATATTTCAAACATTGGTTTTTTATTCAATATTACCTTACTTAACAAGTACACTAAGTTGAGCATAATGATTTTTTGCACCTCGGGAAACGAACGAAAGCGGAACTAGCCGCGTCTCGGGTTGTAAATAGCTCTCATGCTGCGCTCTAGAGCAACTTATGGCCCTCTCGCGGTAAAAGTTCCACTTACGTCCCGCTCCTACGTCTTTTTCTCTGATTTGAGATTTTACCATATTTTATATGTGAATCAGAGAATATATATTACACTTACACTATATTTTATTTTATTAAATAACAATTGACTAGTTAATGTATTTTTTTATAATTTGTTTTTAGTTTTTAATTCTTTAAAATAAATATAAAATTATATAACAAACAATTTGACAAGCTAGAGACATATGATTGAAATAAAACCTATGACTATCATCTTAATAAGACCATAATTTTTTTAGTGTTTACAGTTATTTTTTTGTTATATATTGTAAAGTACTATTTGTATTATTATTAATACCAATAAAATTCCAATTTGTCCTTGTAGACATTTAAATATTGTATAATATTCTTGAATAGTCTTGTTTGTATAAGTAGCTCGTACTTCATACGTCTTATCCCAAGCTTCAATCACTTCGTTTTCCGGTTCTATATTATTTTTAATGAATTCCAGCTGATTGTCTTTATCAACTACAACAAACATATATATGTTAATATTCATGTTACTTGATATTTAAATTACTTATTAATAGTATAATAATTTAAACTGTAAGTATAAAATATATTTACCTTGAACTATGTCTGTCTTCTTTTTTGGTTTTGATGTTTTATAGACTTTTATCAAATTTAAGCTGTTTAATAATCTTCTGTATTCAACATAACTTGAGTATAAAATGCCACGAGCATTTAACTTTTCCTTCACAGTACCATCAGGGTTATAAGTGGTAATTGCAGGGGAATACCACGTTTCACTGAGTTCAGTGGGGAAAAGAGTTTTTATTTCGCTGGCTATGTGGATAAATCTATCTTTGCTAATCCTGTAAAATAAGAAGCAAATTAAAATATGTAGTATTATGACTATAAACAATTTCTAATTTAAGTATTTAAACACATATTTTAATGTCAGAAAAAAACTTCAAAAATAAGAATTGTACTTTAAATGAAACTCTTGATTGTCAGCTCAAATTCCAATCACAATTTTGGATACATATTGTAATTTTATATTACTGTTTTTAGTGTAATTTTTTAATCTAAATTATACAGCCATAGAACTCCATATTTTTTATTTGTATAACATTCATATATACACGTATGTGTGTTATACATATAAATAGCAGCTAATAAAAGTCTAACTAATATATATATAATATGCATAACCTATTGATACAGATACTGACATTCCTATTTGAATATGAAACGAACTTCTTAATAAATAACATATTAATTAACGGAACGAAGATTGGTTAATTTATTTTATACAATTTTACTCCTGTTTTTTAAGAAAAACTGTATATCAAATAGTAACACACATAAACAACTGAGAAATTAATATAATCTTATAACTTTATTAGTAATAACTTTTTGTAACTTTAATATATTTTGATGACACAACTTTGTATATTAATTTTAGAGACATATTTTTATTTTTTTTTTTACAATCAGTTACAAATAGCTTTTAATTATTGCACTATTAATCACTGTTTTGTTAATTAAATTTAGGTGAAAAAACACCATTTCAGACATTAATATCTTTCCAAAAATTTTTTAATTATCTCGTATTAACATTTTTATTAATAATTGTTTCATTACTTTATTAATTATTTAATTATTTTTTTTATTCGTAATTTTATTAATTGTATTATACGAAACCAACATCCTTACTCAAAAGGAGAATTTATGTCTTTTTCGAATTCGTTTTCAATAATTATTGAAGCCAATTTTGAATTTCTAATTTCTTTTTTTTGTGAATAATACTCAAGCAAAAGCCTTCCTCTAAATGAAGATTTTAACATTTCTTCTAGAGAATCTGAAATGGACATGGAAATCAATATTTATTTATTGATTTATTTATTTATTTATTTATTTATTTCTTGTAGAGATTCAATAGAATAAAAAAAAAGAAATTAATTCTTAAAATATATTACTTGGCATTGGCGCTACGACAATGTCGAGTGACTGTATTTCGGTTAGTGTCTCGTGCGTCCTGTCAGTTTGATTTGATGTGTCGTCATGCAATAAAATTCGGTCTTCTGATTGACTGACAGAATTATTAAAACTAAAATCTGATAATAACAAATCATAATTATTATCGATTGGCGATTGCAATGTTGGTAATGAAGACTTTACAGGTGTAGTTTAGTTTGTCCTTATATAAATAAGGACAAACTCTTCTTTGAATAAAATTTGATCCCCGATTTCAGGAATCAATTGGCATATATGTGTATCAGTCAGAAGAAACAAATTTTCTTGACGAATCTTATGTCCTATAATCAATATTAAAAAAGGTACTTATTAAATATCACATAAACTACTGAACAATAATTTTTTTTTCTCATTATAAAAAGAAAAAAAATGCAAACTAAATTTTGATGATAAAGTTTAAGAATATTTAAACTTCAGTATATATATTGTGACGTCCGGCCGACGGTCGGGGCAGCGTTGGCAGCTTCCCGGTTATCCACCGTTGTCGGGCAGCGTCTTCAGGATTGGTCGGATCGTGTCGCGAAATAACGAACGCGCACTCGTTTTGATTCAAAATGTTTCTTTATTTAAAACCGAATGTTACCCTTACAATTCTTATTGA
>JABFOV010006374.1:0-10754 GCA_022817685.1 Aradophagus sp. ZL-2020
CTGGTTGACTCTCTGCGTACGCCGTCACATCTGAGATATCACACCCTTAGTTTGTCTGGGGGCTTCGGTTTTTATTAGGTTCGGCCGCCATCATGGTCGCAGGTTTTTTTTGTTTTTTTTTTTTTTTTTTTTTTTTTTTGGCAAATTTGAATTTGCATTGCATTGACAAGCAATGTACGATGCATGGAAAGTGATTGTAGTTTATTATGAAATTTGCCGATGGAAATTAATTTTGCAAAATTATGTCGTTTTTCAAGTTGTTTAAATCTCTTTTTTTCTCGTATTTATTTACATTAGATTTAAAGACATTTATTTTGTATTCGAAATTTGTAATTAAAAATTATTGATATATTTATTTATTTATTTATTTTTTTTATATAAATTACACGTTTATTGCTGTTTACCATCGACTTAATCGAATCTTAAAAGCCGTTTTCTACAATTTTAAAAACGAAAAAAAATTCCAGAGATTGAAGGAAAAGTACCAACGATGGAATTAATTTAATGAGCAATACCGTGAATTCAGTAATATGGTCGACGCGTTCGGTATTTCGATCGGACCTTTACTAAAAAGTAGTGGAGCATCCGGCTTTTTGGCCATCAAATGCCAGCACACGTAAAAGTGGATTATATGGAAACGTTTGAAAAATTCTCTGTTTCATAGTCAATTTTAACGTTTTTGCGAGGAATTTTTATTATCGTCGCAATAAATTTTATCGTTTTTCAACGCGAAATCAATGATACTATAAAACAGAAATTGTTCATCAAAAATCCAATAAAATTTGTTTATTTAATTATTCTGTATTTTGCATTTGTGTGCATGTTTTATGTAAACTAAACCAAAATCAAATAAGTAAACAAAAACTTTACATTGTAAAGTATTCTTAATTTCGAAATTTTTATTAAAAAAATATCTCGTAGTTTCTACATGTATACACTTCTCAGGCGAAGCAATTTTAATGTCGATTTATAATTTTATTGTCCAATTTTGTACCGATTTGACCGATTTTTCCAGAACCAACGAAATTCCCTATGAATTTACATGTAATGAAATGAGGATTAAAATTTGGAATTGAAAAACAAAAAATAATAATTAATTCGAGACAACGAACAATCAATGAGTTTTACTAACAAATTTGAAAAACTCCCTTTGTTCATCGATCTCGTGCAGTGTTTTTCCGCACCATACCTACTCGCACGTAGTACGTTGACCCTGTTTCATGGTAAATCGTTAATGAAAGTTTTCCAGTTATGAAATACGGCGGATTTCGTAAGAACATTTTTACAGTAAGGAAATCGTTCAATTTCTTATTCACAGGCAAAAAAGTTTTCTCGGAAATAGAAGCGCGAGGCCCGAAAAAAGTCTCAGATCGAAAACGTAGGCCGACAATTCTTATTCATTCTATTTAACAAGCGATCTCACGTTCGTTCAATGGTATCAAAATAACCGAATTTTCGAATAATGGTTTCTCTTTGGACCTGTTCAACGAGGTGAAAAATGAATTAACAATCAACTCAAATTAATATCAATTATTAATCAACTAAATGAAATCATTTCTTCGCTTAAGAGTGAAATTCTTATTTTTATTTTATTTCTCATTTATTAATTTTTTTAACTTTTATTTTTAACAAAAAGTTCAAACACGATGAATTGTAATTATTTTTTATGCCTCATTTTTTCACTGCGAATTCGGCCAACGTGAATTTGGCAAAATGATTATTAAAACAATGATACACTAACGGCGCGTAAACGATGTCAAGTTCACGAAAGACGACGAAATTTCAAATTTGACAATAACCTTCAAACCCGAGCCGCTTGCATAACATTTATATAATTGTTTTCGAAACAAGCGGATCCTTCCTCGACACGCGCAACAGTGCCGTGGCACGTTGTGAGCGCGATAATAGTTGCTGAAACTTTCTTTTTCGTCATCGCGATCCTTTGCCAATATTTTTTATTCCAATCGCCGACATTGTCTAGGTGCGATATTCTGCCAATAACGTCCGCTTTTACTTATTACTAGACACGATTGATCATTTATATGAATAAAAAGATCGAAATTGATAACAAACCCGAAAGACTTATACAATGTAAAATCTTCATTTTTGTATCCATAAAATATCCAAGCACTGTTTTTTATCAACAAATTCCAATTTACGAAAAATTTGAACAAATAAGCATTTTTTTATTGCAAAAAATGCAAAATACAACACAAACAATGTCTTTTGAATAATTTCACTTTCTTTACAAAGTTACATAAAATTGTAACGGCACCGAGTTAACGAAAGCAATTAATTTCACCGTACACGCTTGGCGTACGTACGACAAAGTATGGCCCGCCATATATGGCCGGCGAATGCGAACTTCATTATTTTCGTATCGACAGCCGCGGCGACACGATAGCCGTGTTCCATGGCGTGGCGCGATAAAGCTTATTTCCAATAGGGAGAGCCTGCGAAATAAAGCGCCGATAAAGTGGCACAAAAATACGTAGATACGCGTCGATAAACAACGCGGACACGGTAGCTGAAATCGGTCCGATTGCCCGGAACATTGGCGACGCAAACAACGGGACCGCCGCGGATCCAGCGAAAGAAATGAGCCGGCACCAATTTCGTTTCTTCCCTCCCCATCACTTTTTTTCCTTTTTTTTCTTTTTTTTTCGATCCTCTTTTTCTCCAGGAAATAATGGAACATTTTTGCGCGTTATTCAACGGTGGACGGATTAATTAATGGAAACACTTAACAAACGCGACGGAGTGGGGGGACAAGTTGTTTTTTCTCCGCGATTGCGTAACGCGCTTGATTGACGATCGAGGCGCGAGTAATCTTTTATTATAAACAACGTTTCAACCGTTCGGCCGTTCGTAAACGACATTTTAGGATCGGCGCGAAAAATGATGCGTATGACTTCGTGATGTAATGCTGTATGTGTAATGTATGTAATGTTGTACACTCATTGTCGGTAATAATAACATTAATGCATATTAAAAGTTAATGATATTGATTACATTGCATCGAAGTGATATTCCGTTTAAAGATATTGCATTTTGTATCAAAATTTTCGGTACAACGTTGTGTTTAAAAAGTCTCAAGGACGTTATTATAATTAAAGTATTTTTTGCACTTGTACGAAAAATGGTTATTTTGCGCACTGGTGCGCAAAATATTATACAACATTTGAACCTCCGAAATTAACTGAATTTACTCAGCGTTTTGTTAAATTGACCAGAATTGACTAGGATTTTTTATATTTTGGTTAAAATAAATTTGAATTGTAAATAATGTTAAGATACTGCGTGTCACTGAGTAAATTTCTTGAGACTTGTCATTTTTCCGCCGTTTCCTAAACGGCTGTTATTTTAACGCGCGGCTCAACAATATTGCGGCCTACGACGTTCAAAACGCATGGCCTGAAAAACCTTTATTTTGCAACGAAAAGAATATTTAGTGCGACAAAAGAAACGTCGAAGACGGCCGTATTTTACGTTGACATGTCGGCCGTGTGTGGCCTTCTTTCCCCGTCGGGTCAACGGATGGCAGGCTTCTCACGTTTCTGCGTCCTCGAGCGAAATATTTCTTCATTTCGTTTTTCTTTTTCTCTTTTTTAATTAAAACGTAACTTGGCACACCCCGTTCATTCAATATTTCACAGTTTTGATTTACGTCCGAGTTCAAAAATGATCTGATTTCGTTATTTTACCTTTTATCACTTTGTACGCGCTTGTTCAGCTGCATCGACATTTCGTTGAATTGATTAAGTAAATTTTAAAGATAGCATCATTGATGAAAAACATTTTTTTGTTCAATTTTTTAGTTACATCACAACCCTCAAATTTAGTCACAATTTTTCTCGCAATATTCATTTCTAACAGAAATTGTATTTCGATCTGCGATCAGACTAGCAATTTGATTTCACAAAACGGCAATTAAAATTGAAAATCCGCAACGCGAGTTCCTTGAGGTTTTTAATTATTCACTTGTCCGTGTATCCGTGCGACTATGATAGTGTATGTAAATCATTTTTGTCCTCCTTTTTTTTGCCGTTGCCGCAAATGTTTTGTTTTATAAGACGACAATGAACACGTTTACGTTCGCATTATTTAAAATCACAATTCTAAATAGCCCGGACACGGCGATTAATACGTGACCCGAACTGTAAACAACGCGCTAAACGTTTTTGTCGAAACTTGATTGCGTATTTTAATTTGCCCCTCACCGCGTCGCGATCTTGAATCTCGAATGCTACTTGAGATTGGCTTTGCCTAAATGTAAATAGACTTTATAAATATTAAAGAAAAATCTTCAGTAACGATAGATTATGTGCGTAAAATTATCTACGATTTATAAAAGAGAAGAAAAAGGAAGTTTCAATACACGAAAGTGCAAGTGCATCTCAAGATGCAATTGTGCATTTTGTCTTTTGAATATGTTTTACATACGAAAACTTTCTTTCTTGTTTAATTTATATTTTTTGCAGTAAACTTTACGTTATAAAATGTAAATTTTTGTTTTTTATTGTTTAAATGTATAATCAGTGCATCAAAAATAGTTTTGAAATAAATTATCAATGGTACTATTTTACAATATTATTACAATATTTAAAAATATCGTTAAAATTGGATGTTTTGAGGTTCTTTTATTTCACTTTGTTTGCTTTCCTTGTTAGCAAACTTTATATAGAATCTTATTAGCCAATAATAAAATAATTTTTAATTTTATTTAATATATAATAAATAAATATTTCAACAATGTTTTTTATGTGTTACAACAATCGGTCATTTGTTGCGTGTTTGATATCCGCAGAAGTACAAATTGCCAAAATTTTGATAAAAATAATACGTGCACCCAATTAATAGGAAGCAAAGTAACAACAACGCTTGTTCGTCCAATCGTTCCTTCTTTTTTCTTCATTTACTTAATAGACTTTGCACGTTTTGTTGCTGCCGTTTTTTTAAACTTAAAACTTTATTGCGCGTTTCAAAGGCGATTCACGTTTATAGCTAGTACTGTTTTGATATATCAAGAATTAATATTTCGCGATAACATTCGCTGAGACAAAAGGCGTTGAAATGTATGCAAAATTTATTGTAATGAACTGTTTCCGTTGAATATATGTATAAACTGCAAAGCAACGGGGTAAAAAATGCAACTGACATTTTTATAGATAGAAATAAAAGTAGAAAGAAGAAAAAAAGAAAAAAAAAGAAAACTTGAAAAGCAAAAAAGGTGTGGAGTTAGCAACGGCTGTAAAAAAGTGAAATGAATATTGGCATAAATATTATTAACAATATGTTGTAATACAAAAAAATTTAATTAAAATTGATAAAAACACGAAAATCATTTTTTTTGTTCGTTGCTGCTCATTTGACATCTGTATTCATAAATTAAAAATCGATATATCAGTAGCAATGAAATGTTATTCAATAAAATACAAAAAATATTGACTTTAACTTAAACCTAATATATTTTTTACTAATATTAATCATTCAAAAATTAATGTACAAAAAATTTGCAACGTTTATTGGCAACTAACTTAAACTTGGAGCTTTTTTGAAATTAAAATAATAAATTACTTAACAAAAGAATTAAATGGAGTTTAAATTCGTTTAAACAGTTACAAAGTTCCTGTGCATAGAATTGTACCTTTATAATCAATCATCATACAATATTAATTACAATACGTAAATTGCATGCATTACTGAACTGAAATATTAAAAAGCTGTTTAATGTTCATATTGTTGTTTTTTGTAAAGCTTGTGTTCATTACTAGTCCCAGAATGTAATTTTATTGGCGATTAACGGCGCCGCAAAATTGCCATTCGATTGCATTTTAATTTCTCTTAACTTTGCAACTAAAAGAAAAGAAAAAGTAGGGGGAAAAGCGAGTGTCTTTTATATGAATCATAGGCCATCGTATTTGAGATTCCAGGGGTACCGGGTCTTCAACCGTCTGAAATCGCGTGTTTTTATGCAAATAAATATATGATCGGAAACGCGGCAAAAGCAACATCCAATAATCTTGCATCACTTTTTCATCGCGAGTATCGACTGGGAGACACAAGTTCGGAACTTTTTTTCTCTTTGGATTAATCTTGTTTAAGTGCAATAACATGTTACAATTTCGTTTATGAGTGGTTTCGCGTGTAAAAATTGTCTGTTATTATTTTTGTTTTATATTGTTAAATAAATAATACGTAAAATGTTAAAAATCAAAACCTTCGACCGAGTATTAAAACAAAAAAAAATCATCATCGAAGAGTTAAAAACACAAACTTCGAACTGAGAAAATAAAAATCTCAAAGCGAAAAATTGATAATAGAAATAAAAAATTGTATCATCTCGTTTAGAAATAATACATTTTATATCGCAAAGGCGCAAAAAGGAAATTGTTCAATAATCATTCAAATAAATTTTTTGTGCCCAAGTGCCGAAAAATGTAAATTATAAAAAAAAAAATAAATGCATTAGTTCTCAAATATGCAAAATGTCTGTCTGCTCCTGAATTTTCAAGTATATTAACAATTTTTTTTTTAATTGCATAACAATCTTACAAATGCACTGTAAAAAAAATTAAAAAGAACAAAAATAACAGACGCCGATTTTCTCGCGAACGTGTGTTGGTTCAACGAATCTTATATCCGACTTTGACCTAGGAGCGAGAGAAACGATTTCCGGGTCGCAGGAGGAGCGAGCGATGACGTTGGAAATGTTAAATTGTAGCCCTCGGATAGATATAGAAAAAGAAGCGGCCATGGGACCGATGGCGAAGTCACGTCTCAAGGTCGCGGCGCGTTGCGTACGGCAGGCTCACTTGTTCGCCTTGTTCTTCGCGAGTATCGCGCAAATATCATTGAATATTTTAGATGACGAATCAAGGAAAAAAGAAACGAAAAAAGAAAATAAGAAGGAAAGGATAAAGAAGAAGAATGAGAAGAGGTAAGGAGGGAAAAAAGATAGGCGCTCGTTATCGTCCAAAGTTTATCGTCAATAGTTATTGTGGCGAAAATAGCCCGCGACAATACGTATAAATAAACGCCGGCAACCTTTTAATTCATAATTATCAATTATTAATAATTATCGAGCAGCGCGCGATGAATAATTATCAACAAATTACGACCAATGATCGGTCATCAATAAACATTGAGTAACTGTATATAATTGATAAGCGCTTAATGATCGATACTATATTAAGGTGACTTGTCGATTATAAATCATTTGATTAGTTTGTCTTCTTGTTTTCCCCCCGTTTCAGTTGCAATACAAATTGAAATGTTTTGCAAAAAACTTGTATACATTATAATTAAAACAAGAAGTTTTAACAATGGATGGATTAATATAGGGATACCATATGGGTCACATGGAATACATATCGACACCCCAGACGAAGACTAGGCTATCTCAAATTTTGGTTGAAGACTATGCCATTTCAATATTTCCTATTTAAAAATGCATGTAAAATTTTGAGATGACATGGTCTTCAATCAAAATTTGAAATAGCCTAGTCTTCGCCTGGGGCTCCGATATAATAGCAATGTATGAACTATGAATGGCCATATTAAACAACATTTGGTCCACACACTGATAAAATAAGTTTCGTTTGACTAGAGTCACTTCGCTTTGCTATTGCATTGAGAAAAATCATAGTTGATTCAACAGATATTTAGTTGTATCAACTAGCATTTAGAATGAAATACAGACAGTTTAATTTGATAGTTAAATCAACCAGCTAACATAGCCCAACAGCTGATGGACAATTCAACTGATCCATCCATATAGTCCAACTACGTTATTTCAACAAAAACAAATTTAATAACTGTCATGAATTTCTTTTCTGTCAATACTCATACTTGCAAAGTTTAACTATTTGTATCTCTCTTAATATTTTTCTTATGATTTCCACAAATTGCCATTTTGACTTGAATACACATTCAAATAATAAACCTCCAAAATTTCAAGTATTTTTTATAACAAATACATAAAGAAAAACTCACCGGATAAGTCGAAATGCACTCACCAGATTATCTCATGGATTGATGCCGCAGCAGATGATGGACAGCATAGACTGATTCTGTGACATATAAAATAAAAACAAAATTAAAAGAGCTACACAACCTAAATAACAATTTTAAGATTGTATACTGAAATTAGTTGATTAAACAAAAGACTCTCAATTTTCCATTATTAATAATTTGTACTATCAGATGGTGTGGTGGGTAACTTTTACTTACAAATAATGACAGAATAGTATAATGATGACTATTTCGCATCTCTTTTGTAATTTAAAATATACCCACCACTGTTAAACAATGATACAAAAACTTTCCTTTTCCTTCAAATCATATAAATTTAAATTAATCGCCCCGCCCAAATATTTAAACACTGACAATTTAGTTATCACCGGTCGGTAACAACAACTCAACCAGCGTGATCACAAAATCCGCCAGATGGACGCGCGAAAGCGCAACGAGCGCAAAGTCGTAGAAAGCAGCGACGACGAAAGTAGTGTCGAATTCAACGACCGTGAGCAGCGAGCCCGTGATGACATTCGCGTGACTTTTTCCGTGTGCGCAATTACACGGCCGATTTTCGGATCGCGTCGGAAATCACCGCCCGGAGTCGCGCAGCGACCAGCGAGTCTACCCGCCCTTAACAGCTGATCGTGACGTGAGTTTGAGGTTATGTTTGGACGTGTGCGCTGAGCACCATGTCAAATTACCAGAACGCCAAGCCGAACAACCAGCCGCCGCCGCGCTGGCTCCACTGTCCGCGCAAATCCACCCAGTTCATTCAGAACCGATTCCTGGCATTCAAAACCCCGCTCTCCTCCAGTTACAATGACTCGGTCCCGGAAGCCTGCCGCTGGGACGTGTCCTGGGTCTTCGACTACTGCAAAAGTCAGAAACGCAAAATGGGATTGTGGATTGACCTCACCAACACGGACCGCTTTTACAGCAAGGCCGAGGTCGAGAAACACGACTGCGGGTACTATAAAACGCTTATTTTCTCATTTTTTGTTTCTTTATCTTTTTTATATTAAATTCAAAAGTTTATGTTGATTAAAGGGATTATAAAACAGTTGAAATAAAGTGAAAAGTATTTTCCAAAAAATTTGGACACGTTTTGATGCGACTTGAGGTACTTGTTTGGCTTTTAATTGTTGCAATCAATAAAATTGAATAAGCCAACTAACCCTTCTCATAGGAAAACAACCGATTGAACATTTCTGAATGGCTTATAATGTTTTGTTAATTGTTTGTTTTCTCCTGTTAATTGTTTATTTTCAATTTAAGTGACTAAAAATATATATATTTATGTTTGATGCATTCTAAAAAATGGATGTATGATGTTTAGAATATATGTATAGTTCATACACATAGTAAGTAAACAAACACAAAACGCGTGTTTATAATTAAAATTAGAGGAAAAGATGGATATGGAGTTGTCCACGTGGTAATATTTACAGAATGTAAACAATTTTCGAACACTTAAACAAATAATTTGAAGCAAACGAATGTACTTTAAATTTGTTCAAAAAATATGTATGTACTACAAATTTGTTTTTAATAACTTACATATAATTTTTTCAAACTTTCTAAATGTTTACATTATTTAAGTATTTCAGGGAAAGCAATTTTGGTTTGTTAGATTATCTATGTTTAATTTAATAATTTACCAGAAATGTTATTATTAGTTATTTTTTAGTATAATAATGTGATTTAAAATTGATCTTCTAATTCAATCAACAAAATATTAAAATAGTGTTATCATTTGGTATGATAATAAATATGTTTACGCTTCTAAGTGAGCAGACCAAAGTTTCACTCAAAGCCCTCTTGTGGTAAAAATTCAACTTACATCCCGCTTCCATGGTGCGTAAACATCATACACACCTCAGACGCACAAACATCCTTGACAGTAATATACTATTTGATAATAGAATTAAATTTCTAAGTCTTAATAAAAAAATTAGCCTAATAGTTATTTTTTGTAAAAACAAAAGATTACTTTTTTCATATAAAGATACATCATTTTTTTCATCCGTTTATATTCCTTTTACTCATAAATACAAAACTACAAAAACTACACTCACAAAAGTCTCAAATGAAGACAAGAATCATCATCAGGCATAATTATCAATAAGCCCTTTTTCAGATATGTTAAACTGGCCTGCAGAGGCCACGGTGAAACACCCGCAGAGCAAATGAAAGTATTCATAAAAATTTGTCAAAACTTTATCCGGCAACATCAACTAGAAGTTATTGGCGTTCACTGTACACATGGTTTCAATCGAACAGGATTTCTCATATGCAGTTTTCTCATTGAAGATGAAAATTACAGCTGGTCTGTTGATAAAGCTCTTAAAGAATTCGCAGAATTTCGACCACCCGGTATTTATAAGGGTGATTACATTGAAGAATTGTTTAAAAGGTAAAACATCTATCGTGTATTTTTTACACATTACACAAAAGTTCAATCAATCAATTTTCCAGAAAAAAAAGAAAAAAAAAAAGTTGAGAGTTTAAATTTGTTTAAAATTTTTTTAATTGAATTAATGAATAAGAAATTTAATATTTAAACATTATTTTAATACCCTGTAATTACGTTTTTTAATCGTTGATTCAACAATAGTTTTACTAAAAAAAGTTAATAACGCCGTGGTTAATATTATTGTTTCAATATAGGTATGACGACCCAGCAGATTGGGAACAGTTTTCACGTACTATTCATCCAACACCAGCAAGGCCTGCAT
>JABFOV010006375.1:0-10754 GCA_022817685.1 Aradophagus sp. ZL-2020
CGTGGCGTAGCTTGCTCAGGAATGGCCGACGTCGGTCGGCCGAAGAAGAACCATGCCTCGCCGCTACCGAGAGAGGCGACTCCGCGCCTTCCGCGACCGCGACCGGTGTCGCCCCCGCAGACGGGGATTGGCCCGTAAAACCGTGAGCGGCGCGGCGATGGCGCAGCGCCGCTCACAATGTATATAATACTAAGTTTTTCTTAAAACAATGATACTAATTAATTTCTTCGACTACACGAGTTATTAAGTCACAAAACGTATTGATCTTTCTTGAAATGATTTTACTTTATGATGTCGGGATATTGCAAAATGAAAATAAGTAATTATGCATAACATTTTCTGTCACTGTTAGTGTACTAATATGAAATATACAAAGAAAAAAAGTATCAAAGATCATTGCACGGCAACTCCTGTTATATTTGAGGTTCCAGAATCCGTTAAAAACTTGAACTACCATAGATGTGCAAGTACTGAAACCTATCTGCCTTTTATCCTCCCAAAAAAAAGAAAAACAAAACAGGTTTCTGACTACAATAAAGACGACTATGTCAGTCATCTTTAAGTAGAATAATGTCAATGATGTCAGTAAATAGCATGATGCAAGGAAATCACATATAGTAGTATTTATGTAGACTTCTCCCTTCTTAACGTCAAATTAATCTATATATGAAGATGGTATTTACTTTGTATACATTGAATAAGTAAAATATAAAAATATAAAAGAAGTTAAATTGTCAATTGTATAAAGATAGAAAATGAATAACTGCTTTCATGTTCATTTGAATGTATAAAAAATATTGTACTTATCTTTTTTACATTTCCCTAGATGTTATTTTCGGCACAGTGCGATGAATAACCATATAAGTAAAAATAACCGTTAAATTCATTCGAGTACTCACATAAATTAATTTTTCGAACAAATAATTATTTTCATCATTCTAATTAACAACTTTTTGAGCTTGTCGCAGATTAACGCTCCATATTTTTGGTGCCACATTTTATCTGCTACATTCTGAGCCATGTGTATTTCAGTGCCACGTAAACTCGATATGACGTACTTGCATCGAAAAACTTTGACCATAACACTTTTGATAGACACTGATGAAGAAACTGTCGATGTCAATTGTAAAACAAAGACAATCTTGTCCATTATTTGCAGTAAGCAAACCCGAAACCGAACGATCACCGCACACAAGTTACATGGAGGTTAATAAGGGCTAGTTAAACCTCGACGTTACTATTGACAGTATCGATAGTGCAAACTATCGAAAAATATCGATGTTTGAAAACAAAAATCTGGGCCTCTATTCAGTAAGTGATTTTGCACAAAACTTACATTACGGTAGTATTTCTGTCTTTGTCTTTCATCAGTAAATACAAAAGAGACAAAGATGCTGTGTAATGTAATTTTCGTGTAATTGCACTTACTGAATAGGGGCCCAAATTGATGGCTAAGGACTTTACAATGTGAAAAAAGTGATGGTGCCATTAGTGTTTGTAATATCCAGGTGGCGCAACATATCTGTTTTTGAATTTCTGATATATTTTATCTTAAAGGATGTATTGTTTGTCAGTGATATGATATTAAACGTATGAACTCGCAATAGGGTTAGATGCTGGTATGTAAAATGAAATGTGTAATAAACTTAAGCAAATTTAATTAAAAACATTAAGAACTTATGTCTTAGTAGGTGCTGAGTTATGTCGACCTTATATTGATCTAGTGATTGATTCTAGGTACTAGTAGATGTCCACATAAAATAAACCAGTTCCATAGTACGAATGATAATTTATTGTTATCAGTGTGAAAAAAAAAGAAACCTGGAAATTTCTTTACAAAGGTAAATGATTCCATATACTTTTTTTTACATTACATTACAACATTACAAATAAATATATTTATGTATTTTTTGAATGAGTGACCTTGATATTGTAATAACAATATTGAAAAAATTGCAAACAAAATTGTTTGTTAGGTTATAACTATCATTAAAAGTTAATCGTTTGGAGAAGATGCAAAGTCAAATTGTCTGAAAATTTGTCGTTGAAAGTTTGGCACAGATATTAATTTTTTAAAAATACTGATATAATGGAGACATTTTTTTGACAAATACCAAAAATTTTGTATTACAGTTACACAACAAATCTGTGACACAAAATTTGTAAACTTCCACCCAGTTAAAAATACGCGATTCGTTGTGCGCTTGTCCACGAGTCAAATATTAAATTTTTGAGGGCTATTTTTGCTTAATGGAAAACAAAAGTTTTGTTGATCGCAATACTATGTTACACAGAAATTACATGTCTCTGCCCAGAAAATGTGACAATTTCGTTCCACTTCATTAAAGTAATTTCTTTTTTAATAATATTTCGAAACAAACATATTGGCCAGTATACAATGTTATCTCTATTATTTTTTTACCATATTTTATTATAATCTACATTTCAAATTTAATTTATAATAACAGAAATATAAAAACAGTAACATCTTATCACGTAGTTATAAAAAAAAAAGAAAAAAAATGAAATAATTAAATTGTTTCTGTTATACAACAGTTAGCTTTGTATTAATAATTATATAAATGATTACAAATTAAAGTGTCATCAAGCAGTAAATCATATGCTATAAATAAATTTTTTTAATTATATTTTTATGTTTATTTATTCATTCATTTATGTTTTTTTAACAATAAAAGAAATATGATTACTGAGTTTTAACGATTGACAAGTACTTCAATAAGTTTGTGTTTTATGTTTAAATCAATTTTTATTATTGGAATAAAATTATTTGAACATTTCATTTATTTAAACTTATATTTAGTATTTTACATATCTTAAATGTAAAATAATTCAAATAATTCTGATTATCTCACTCGTTAATTTGAAAAAATATATGAGTGTATCCACAACTTAACATAATTGTATACAGTTAATTTTAGAATATCACATTATATTATTCATATATCTTGAGGAAGGAATAAATGAGTTAAAATCAATGACATTGATTTCACGATTGTTTTGTATTTACATTGATACGATAGTAGAACTTGGGTGTGCATTAAATTACGAGAATTATTTCGATTCATATCATAGTTCTGTTTCTTCTTCCAACGATCAGATCGAAACGTGCCAATATACAAGGAAATACAGGTTAATTAAAAAATATCATGGAAAAATCTTTAAGAAGGTAATTTTGTCACATTATATGAAACTGTTACAACTAAAAAATGTATTCTTTCATTTAATTTTGTGGAATAAATATAAAAAAATAAACTATCGCAATTGTAAGTTACGTTTATATTCCATGTATTGGTTGCATTATATGTTGGTTATTTATACATTGGTTGTTTTATTCAATTACTCTTTCAATACAAATAGATTTTGTTATCCACGTTATTAAACCAACTCTGTTTTCTCGACAGAATAAAACATTTTTCTGAAGCATTTACACCAATGAAATAATTAGGCTTATTCTGTTTTCTTTATTTTTTTTTCTTTTTCTGTTAATGACCTTGTCTACTGATTAATCAATTATTTCTGATAGAAATTTGTTGTGCACGTGTTTCTTTTCTTCACTATATTTTGATATGGTAACAAAGAATGGGATTTTAATATCGAATTTGATATTAAATGTTTACACATTGAAGATTTATTTATATTTATTACATTTACTAACAAAATTTGTGATGAACTGAAGAACTTTTAATTAAAAATTATTTTGTATTTATTTAAAATTATAATATATAAAATAATATAATATAAGTTATAAAAATAATAAATATTATAATATATATTTAAAGCTAATAATATTTTGACAATTAATTATACATCAATTTAATGTTTTTCATCATTTTCTCATTTTCAGAAATAATCAATTTATGGTTTATTTGAATGGGTTTTTATTAAAAAAAAGGCAAAATTAGTCCACTAATTAAAGTTTTACTTGCTGTAATATTGCACATCAGCATGATAACGCATTGATGTTGAACTATGTTCGAGTAATGCAAATTCATAAATAAAATATCAAGTTTTATAAAACAGTATTAAACGAAAGAAATGATCATAGAAGAAAAAAAAATTGAAAATATTTGAATAGATAAAATGAAGATAAATTTTTTTTATTTTACATAACTTTTTTTCACATTACAATATATTTTGAATGTAAAAAATTATTTAATATACAATTAATTGCAGTGACAATAGACCATCGTATTGTTTGGTTTTTTGGCCCAAGGACAAACAAATTACAGTTCTGAAAAGTTCTCTTGTGAATCCATCCAATGCACACTTGGGAGACAAATGTTTCGTCAAATATGGCAAAAACAATTACGACGGTGTCATCCTCAAATTCGACGGTAAAATATTGAAATTTCATTAACCTAACATTTTTTCTACACAATCTTTTTTATATTTGTATTTGTGTAATAAACAATTTTTTTTAATTTTTTTTTATACAATACCACAAAATTTATTACATTTTTATTTTACCATTAGCATTCCTATAATATTATGGTGGATTGTAGACATAATATTTTATGTTTCTAAAATAAAATAATACATAATTGAAGTAGTGATGAAAACGATGATAGAACGAGTCAAAGACGATTTTCTGCCATGACACGAGTTGACATTTGTTTTTTTTTCATTAGGTTAGTACCATACTAATGTTTCACACGAGAAACGTAATCACGAGTGAGAAAATACAGCATTTATGTTATTTGTTGAAGTAAAAATCTTACTCAAGTAGAAAGGAAAAATAATGTCAACACGTGTCAGGTTTCAGAAAGACCTAAAGGCGCGTTTTGTCCCGTTACTCTTTTCACTACTTAAGTAATATACTATTGATTAAAATATTAATTGTGTTTTCAGATGATAAAGCTGCACTAGAGAAACAGCTAGTCAGTGATGAGGGGAAACTCATTTCCAGAAAGGGCAAAAGTAGCTTAGCTACCCCTAAGGCCTTAATATTGAAACAAAAAAAAGATGAAAAAAGCGCGCAGGACGTTGCCAAAAAATTGCAACATGATGTAAAAGCACACGAAAGCATTGAAGGTATGGAAACCAAGTATAACCTATTCCAAAACCAAGTATATTTATTTATTTTTTATAATATATTTATTTTTTATATTTATATTTTTTTTTTTTCAATGAGACAGACCTCATGAAATCTCACAAGGAACATAAGGAACAAAAGAAACAGGAAAAGAAGATTCAAGACAAAGGTATTTAATTATAATAGTTTATTATACACAAGAGCATCATTATTTCATCATCATATCATTATTTCAGTGAAATTTGAATAAATGTTGTTACTTAATTTATTAAATAAATTTACCTCACTCAGTAGGAAAAGTGCTATTTCTTTAACTCATGACTGGAAAACTTAATACTTGTGTAAGTAATCAGCATTTCTTAAACTCATCACATGAAATATTGTACTCAATTTGTAATGAATAGCAATATTAACTTGTGTCATTCTGACAACAGCATTCGTTATAGTTCGTACTGTCAATTTGACGCTTGTTGCATTAATACATCAGTAGTTTCCATCAATAGTTAAGTGTTATTTAATGTTTTGAGGTATGCTGTAAAAATGGAAAAAAAATATTTTCTACTGTAGATTGATATCAGTAATAATGACAATTCCCAGGCAATTAATATTTTTCAAAAAGAATTAATTATAAATTTACAACTAATTTAGTTACGTATTACATTCAATTCATATATAACTTCAAGGCATTGAAGAATTTTCCTTCCATTTACTTCATATTATCCACAAAGTGCATTAATTTCTAATTTAATACAAATAAATTTTCAATTGACTTTAATATATACCTTCGTCAATTACCATAATAGAATATTATTTTAAAATGAAATTATGCTTACGTTCAACATTTAAAAAAAACGAAACTTTAATTTCAGACTTTCGTTGTTATTATCAGCAGTAATAATTAATGTAGACATACGTTAATGTATATTTGTGTAAATTATTTTTAATCCGAGACAGTTCACTCAATTCAAGTTGAAATTATTCAATGTTTCATAAAGTAAAGTTTATTACATTTTTGAAAAATATAGATCATTTTCTTCGAAAGTAAACTGAACAGAAATGTTTTGTAGATAATTTAAACGATAATATAAATACAGTAAGTCACATAATAGTTTCTAGTAAAAGTGGTATTCAAATGAAGTTGAAACTGATGTGTCATACAGTTAATTTTTATAATATTGAGATCAAAAAATGGCGTAAATATATACTATTTTATTTAGTAACACTGCATATTATAAAGTTTTTCACTTCCTTGACTTAACACTAGTAAAAACCAGGATCAAAAATCTGACCTGCGCTTGTGGCTCAAGGTTCTATGCATCGAAACGCTGAACCCTCAGTCTCGAGGACAAGTCAAGTTTTTTGATCCGGGCCTTTAATTTAATAGAAAGAACCTTTTAAACAACGTAATAGTAATAGTTATTTTCAAAGTATATGCCTATTAATTTTGAATTGAAAATGACAATTGTGAGTCAATGAAAAATGATGGAACAATGTTTTTACTTCATATTTGTTTTATATATTTCAAATTTTATTTACGATGTTTTTTTCCTTTACAGAAAATTTGAAACCATCTACTAGTGAAGAAAAAGGTGAAGAATCGCAACAATTAATAGTTGATTTTATACAGAAGAATGAGACTGCAATAAAGCAATATTTAAATATGACATCTAAACCTAAGGGAAAGGTAAATAATACAGCTTTTTTTAGTATTATTAAGACACATATGCAGTATAAAGAATTATGTTTTAACTGACCCACATTGTAAAGTTGTTTCCATGCAATATAGACAGTTACCTTATTTCCCATCTTACATTAAGGACGATGTATGTATATATACTTTATTTTGCATAAAAAATATTTTCATATGCAGTTGAAGTGATTTGTTTGTGATTTTCACGTAATTCATGAAATTTAAAATATTTTAATACTACCTTAAACAAAATTTACTTTACAATCTACATTTTATAAAACGTCGTTGGAATACATTACTGTCATTTTTGCTACGTTTACCACTTTGTTTTCTCAGTTTAACAGCCATATTAGCAAAATACAGCATTATCGAGTTTCTTTCGAAACGAAATGATCCAAAACATAATGACTCAATTCAAAATAATGTGTTTCAGGTCATTTTTTTTTTTTTTCTTTTCAAGTATATAAAATCATTTTTGGTGGTTTCGTTTCAGTGAGGGTTCGCTTACGCCCGTTCGACTTATTTTGCGCCCATTTGAATCTATTTGAATGGATTTGAATGGATTAGATTACATCAGTACGAGTCACGTTTAGTCGTTTCGCGTTAGCTCCGGTCACTTCTCATTGTTAAAGATCAATCATGTTCTATTAAGAAATATTTTCTTTTCGTCGGTTAATAAGAAATTCTAAATGTTATATCCACAATTAAAATGATGCTATAATCTAAACCTCGCTACAGTCACGAGAAGAGAAACAAAGACGTCACGTGACATTTTTATCTTATTTTGTATCGCAATGTTATCATTGTCAATTTAGATTCAGCGTTAAGTATTTTTTGGGTAGCAATCAGACTTTTTTCTTGTCTATGATTTCTTACTTCTGTTTACCTTTATTGCAACTTCTTTGCCTTGCCTCATTAGAGTATGATAAACTGTTGCCGTTTCTTTCTTGTAACCTAAGCTCTGAATATCCATTCTCTACACATTTTTGTTTCACGTTTTTATTACATTATATGTTAATCGTCCTTGGATCAAGGTATTTTTGACTCTTAAATATGGTTAACCTGGGTCATCTTTGCCGGATACCATGTTTGTCTATTAATAACGTAATAAAGACAATATTAACTATATAAAATTATTTTTCAGGTCTCTTAACTAATTTATTCAATTAAAGTTTAAAATTATGTACAAACACAACTACCAATAATAAAAGAAATTTACTAAGAAATAAAAGAAACGCAAATTCGTTAAAAACGTTAGGACAAAAGTTATCCAGGTTAACCCAAGGACGGTTAATAAAAAATTAAACGTTATCGGTATATTTTGTAGACAGATCAAGAGCATCTTTTTTAGTGTTATGATTACAATGAATAGGTTTAAAAAAGATAAAGGTTTAAAGAAGGAAAAAATTAACAAATTGTCTTATTTTATGTTTTAGCACGAAATAAAACCCGGAGTATTCATTGACATCGACGATCATATATTTCTGAAAAGGCATGTCGAAAATCCTAGGGCAATGGTTCGTGAATTACTCACATTATTAGTCGATGAAAAGACACTAAAAACATCAACAGCTTGCGGAAAAGGTTCCTTTCAAGCAATAAATGCAGACATACTAAAAGCTATACATTGTAAGTCTCGCGTATTTAATATATATTTATCTTACTTTGTTTAATTTTTAAAAATTTAACTGTAATTAACGAAACGACAAATTACGTACATTACAAATTACAAATTTTTTTGGTTACTTGTTCATAAGAATCTAAATTATTATATAATATCATTGACCGATGTTACTCTTTTTGTCAATTTTTTCATGTAGCTAATAAGTAAAGCTATATAAATATTAAAAAAGTTCACAGTATACTGCGCACACCCTACACATTATGTTCGTAAAATATTAGTATATTTCACCATGAATGGTTTCATCAGTCTTACTTTGAGACGTAATATTTTTTATGTCTAAGTCATCGAAAGTATCATAAATTTCTATAATTGAAATGCGTTCACTAACCTTGTTACCGAAAATGTCCAAAATCACACACTTGCCTCTATAGTATCAAAAATGAGTAAGCCATTACTTTTAGATATTTTATTAATAAAAACATTAACTGATATTATTTAATTTGTAGATTACGTTGTTCGATATTGCAAGAAACCCATTACGCGAGGTAATATTAATAGAGTTATTAACTTAAAATGTGAGGAAATCAGAAACCCAACAAAAACAAGAAAAAAAATGAGTCCGGGTACGAAACAATACAAAAACAAACAAGAAAAAGCAAGACTAAACAACATAAAGGAAGAGAAAGAAGAAACAATGGAAAAAGAAGCAGAAGATGAAATAGAAGCATGTGACAGAAACAGCAATACAATAAGCGATGGGTACACTGATGGAGACAACTCCGAAACTGAAGGCGAAGAAAATTGATTTCACAATTTTAAGAAGTAGATTTTAACATTAGAAATATGTAAAACAAAAGCGTTTTTTTTTTTTTTTTTTTTTTAGTTAAAAAGTTGAGTTACCTGTGTTAATCAAGTATAAACATTTCTTAGCCATCATATGTTGATCTTTATGTATCAAAGAGAATAATTTTTTTTTCGTAACAAAATTGATAGCATCGCAAAGTGATATTAACAAATTGTAAAAGCAAAGTTGCACCAAGTTTCAGTTACATCACTTAAATATCACAATTAAAAAAAAATTAAAAATTTGTTAATAAAACTATTGTTTCTTAATTTATGTTTAACAATTATAGTTCCTATTTATCGGCCATACTTATCTTGGTTTAACGAATATAGACTTTTATGATACAAATTCTCATCACAGACTTACAATGAAACTACACAGACAAATTACAACACATTTATAAATGCGTATATTTTCATATTCAATATTTGCTATGTATAAAAATAAATAAAACATCATAATTTCATAAATTTGTATAAAATATTTATAAAACTTTCATCACAAAGCTGCAATCCAAATTACTACGATGAAACACTATTATACTTCATAAAATAGTGTTCAAAAATATCGATTCAATACGACCAACAAATGAAATTCACATTATTTTTACATCGAAACTGATCTTGCAACTAGCTGAAATTCAGAATCTTTGCCATTCAATTGCCACAATTTTGTAGTACTAAAACAACATGTTCATAATCAGTATGGGCACCTGCGTGAAAAAAAGTATTGCCAGCTGGTCTGGCAAACATCTGGATCATGCGCGAGAGCCGCACGTCTGCCAATCGTATGCCATACCTTCTACAAGTCTGGTAAAGGAATGACACATAGCTGGCAGACGTCTGGCTCGCGCGCAGGATCCAGACCAGATGACAGTAAATTTTCACACGCGGGCACTCCGCGACATTAGAACTGTTTGAATCTGATGTTCGCCTAGCTAATATCAGGATACTCTCCGTCTTCGCCACATAGCCGTATTTCAGTCGAATTGTTTAATATGGCCTAAACGTTTGCTGTTGCCACACTGTATCCGGACTGATAAAATCTGGCGATTATCAGGCTTTCCTGAATCAGTGTAGCACCGTTACCGAACAGCTGCCATACTAATTTCAGTTATCCTATCTGGTACGGGCATCAAACGACATCCAGATTATTTCCATCCGGAGGTTATCCTACAGCAAGCGAAATTTTTCAGTACTTTCATCGTACTGTGACAGCACTCTCGCCCTACTAAAATTCCACGTTCTAAATTGGTATGGCTTCTGTACGACAACTAAACAGCTTCAATCTAGCGTTGATCCGGGAAACATCAGGTTTTTCTGAACATTCGTCAGATGGTAGCCGTATTTCAGTCGAACTGTTTAATAATACGGCCTAAACGTATGCTGTTGCCGCACTATCCTGACTGATAAAATCTGACGATGATCAGGCTTTTCTGAACCAGTGTATCACCGTTATCGAACAGCTGCCATACTAATTTCAGTTTCCGCATCTGGTACGTGCATCAAACTACATCCAGACTATTTTAATCCGGCGATTATCC
>JABFOV010006376.1:0-10752 GCA_022817685.1 Aradophagus sp. ZL-2020
TATGTGCTGGGGATCGGAGATTGGTCTCAGAGACAGATGTCATGCACACTACTGCGCATCGAAGGGAGAATGGAAATAGATTCTGTAACGACAATTGTATCCTGAGAAGTTGGGTGGGCTTGTGGCGCAGCGCACGCACTATCGTAGCAAATGACGAAAACAAGCAGGTGTAAAACGGATGTTACGAGATAATTTTGAATGGGTAAAGAGCATAGTTGTTAGCCAGAAAGGGGATTAGTCAAAGTCGCGCGCGCGCATCGCGATCGCTTTGATCGTTCGGCTGGCTCCGATATACATCAGCGTCGAAATTTATGAAGTCTGATAAGAATGGCATCGGGCCGCTGTGAAGTTTCTCGAGCGGGAATTACGAAAATGCGAGACGCGGCGAACGTCGGCCGGGAATGTTATTCGATTGTGCTGGCGGTCGGTAAGCATATTGGCTCCGCGAAAGCGAGATATACCGCGGCAATAGAATTTCGAAAGCAGCTCTCGGAGCTTGCGGGCGAATGAATTTTTGATAGCATTGCGGGCAATAAATAACGCCGCTGGCCGGCCATTTTTCGTGATAGCGGCCGGGAACAAAGCGGCCGAAAGTTGGCCGTCGCGCTCCGGCGGCGGACACCTCGGCTTCGGCCGCGTCTAAGCAGTAACCGCGAGCCCCGAAGCATCAATCAATGTCTCCCGCCCGGCCTTTTCGCGCTGGCCACTCGCGCCCGGTAAGAAATCAACCGAGCCCGCGAATCAATTAATAGCCGTCCAATCTATTTTCGTCCGGTCAGTCACGGCGCGTAAAAATATCGCACATCGAGACCTATATTTTCCAGACACCTGCGAGCTTGTTTGCCGCTGCAGCTCGCCTCCAGGCCGTTAACAATAGATTTTTATTTCCGTCTCGGCTCGCCAGTCGGAATAATAATCGCTCTTAGCGTTGCGCGAGTTCATGCCGCCGCTCCGCAGTATCTCTGCTTTCAGCCGAATAAATAACATTATTTGATGCCGCGCACTTTTGACGAGCTCAACTAAAGGAATCGCGGATTCAATAAAAACGCAAAATTTCACGGCCGAATTATCCGTTGATTCGACGGTACACACGCGGAAGTAGTTTGAACGGCCAACGTACCTACGCGGCCACTCGGAAACAACAATTTTGTTGGATCAAATAAAATTTCATCGAATTAGCCGAGCGTTCGATCGGCTCAAATAAATTCTGGTTCATTCAATCAAATATTTGATTACTTCGACCAACATTTAAGTGATTTTGCGGAATCAACTTCCACTGTTTACCATGATGCACAAGTAATAATAATAATGATAATAATAATTGTGATGTTAATAATAATAAATCGTAAAATTTGCGAAACCAGAGTAACTACCTTTCAAATTATACTACTATCTTGTTTCACTAGAACAATTTAATAAATCTCAACGTTTCTGCTGTACAAGGAATCAAACAGTTGAATGATCTTCAAATTATTTCGCGTGAATGTTCCACTGGCGAAATAGCTGCCAAGGATTTTGAAAAATGTGTCACCGCGCGATCAAAGACATCTTAATAATGTCAACACTGCGAGCGACTTGCAAAGGATCATCCGCTCTTGGGAAAGGAAGAGGCCGATCGTTCGGCTGAGACCTTTTTACCCCGGCACACACGCTGCCGAGAGCGCCATTGCCACCGAACGATCATTTTACCGGCGCTCGAGCCTGCCTCCGAGTTAAAATCACTTCAATCAAATACTTTGCTTGAGTCGAGATCCTTTCTTGTATGAGCTGGAACTTTCGCGAGCGCCGCAACCCCTATCAAACAGATACTTCTCAAACGCTAAAACGCGGATGAGTATTTAACTTTGATGAACTTGAGTGTTTTAGATTATTTAATTTTCGCGTGACATCGATCGTGCAAGCGAAGTTAACAGTATTCAATGTTTCGCGACGTTTTCCAATATGTACCTGGATAAAACGGAGCACGTTCAAACAAAATGGTTTTTAATTTCAGCCGCTGCCCAATCATTTATCGTTATCAACATTTTTAAATAATCATTACAAATCACTGGATAATCGATATTCTTATAACCACTCGTTTCACAGTTTATTTCAATACGTATTCCTTTCGTCGGTCTTTCGCTTCACTATTACTCGTTCATAAAATCTGCCGCGCACGGCAAGGAACAAAATCCCAACGACGTTTTTCGTTCGCGAATCATTTATCCGGACCAACCTGTTATCCATGCCGTAGTCATACTAATTTGTTCGGCGTCGTTATCTGGATGATGGAAGTTTTGGCCGCTGCTCACGTCGACGACTCGCAGCCGGGGCAGATTAATGCAGGGAAAGGGAACGGAAACTCGGCAGGAAGTACACCTCGGATTCCACGGATGTTTCCTCACTTTTCGAAGAATTTCGAATTGCACTTATATAATATGAAGCGGCGAGGGAGGACGATGGATTGGGCGGGGATGAGCGCGACCGGATGAAATATGCGAGGCACCGTCGACCGGGGGGAGGGCCGCGGCAAGATTATACGAGTGCTAGTAGTTCCAATTCAAGATGTATCTATAGCTATCTCTTTATGGGTCACCAAGCGCCTAGGCAAGCGTGGAATCGCGAGATATCGTCTTTTCGACTTTGGCCATCCTCGTGTACCGTCAGCTTCCCCGGCGGATACAACGACAAGAGCGTAATATTCGTGATCGGGGTCTGCGCTTAAAAAAATTCGACTGTTGGACGCAGATTGTGAGCGCGAATCAGAGCATCCGGATGACCAATATCCACGATATTTTCACTTTCGCGAATTCGCTGAATAACGTGCCTGGGTTGGCCCCTCATTGGGCCAATTATTCAGTTCTGTACAGTTATCCATTGCTTTTCAAATCATAAGAAAACAAAGAACAAACATTGAAAATTCGTTCTGAATCATTGTTTCATAACAACGGTATTGTTTAAAATCACTTTCATTGACATTTCCTCTTGCAAGCTCGTTATAAAATATGACTTTCCCTTAATTGAAGACACTTTAAATGTCTTATACACCGAAAGGGTCTGAATTTAGGACACTTTGTGTCTAAGACAGTATAAGTGTCTCAAAAGTAGACGCTCGTTTTTGCAGTATACTGTCATTAATTGTAACTTTTAACTGCTAAGAAAATATACCTCAACTTTGCTTGCAGGAAATCAATTGTGAGACCCTTCTCTCAGTTTATGAGAACAACACAAAACAGTTTACCTGTTTACACGAAACATCTTGACTTAAATTGCTAGTCAACTAAATATATAACCGTACTTGTAATATGTTTTTCCGCGTATTCTTCGTCGTTGAATCAAGTATTTTTAACGTCTCCTGAATCCGTTATGTGACGTTTGCAAGATACGCGGTCATCAACTGTTGAGCATGTGTAGCGCTTTCGAGAGATCGAAGAATGGCGAGGGAGCTAGGATCGTTCCATCCGAGGAAAGACGGGCCGGGGAGGGGAGGGGCTGAGGAATGAAAAGGGGTACCGTCGTGTCACGATAAAAGCATCGCGAATTGATTTGTATCCTTCTCCGTTCTCGCGCCATGTATCTTTTCTACCTGGTCGGCGATAAGTTCGACTCCGTATGAGTCAGTTTGCATCGGATAAACCCGGGTGAGCGTATGTTAAATCGATCGTGCCTTACGTAATCGAGAGCGCAAAGGAGCGATGGAGGAACAGCAGGAAAAGTCTTTGACATCGTTCGGCGTATTGTATCGTTCCTCGAGATTCATGAATCCACTAAAGAAAGGAACTACGTCGAAGAAGCGACGTTGCGTAACCGTGAATAAACGTCGCCTGGAAATCTTTATTAAGAACAAATTCGCTTCTTAATAATATTCGACGACTTGGCGAACAATTTTTGCAACTTCCCGGGCTCATTGTTCCGCTTTTGTGGACAAAGCACAATGCGTTTCATTTCACTTTCAAAGCCTTTGTGCCTTTATTGTTTCCATATGCTATTGACAAATATTGACATCGAAAATATGTTGCTTGTATTCGATCCAATTGACATGTTAAAACGTGAAACGGATTACGGTGTTGCCGTGACTGATTATCGATTTGCAAGTGTTTTACCGTTACTTTAATTTCGAAAACTGACCAATGTTTGATTTGTCCGTTTTACATTGGTTTTCATTTTTACGTGTGTATTTACATATGCTTCGGAAATAAATTAATCTCATCAGTTCAGCAAAAATCATTTTCGGAATGGTATTTCAAAGTGAGATTCAAGAGAAAATTTAATGTTATTAAGATTTTACATTGATATAGCTTATAACTGTTGGTTCCAAAGCTTTTTTTTTCACAACATTTCTACAATAAATTTTCATCAACTGTCGAAAGACGCCTCTAATTTCTTTCAGTCGTTAACGAGGAAAGCGACAAATGCGAATTGGCGATTACGCTTCGAGTTCCCTAAACTACAACGGGAATTGCTCAAATTGAAAGAAATGCTCGAAACTCAAATGCAATTCATTATCCGATTAAATTAGAGCAAGTAAAAATGTACACTTTCCATTGATTTACTTATAATGACGCAAATGATGATGTATTGATTTTCAAAAAATAAATTCTACTGGAATGAAAAAAATTATGACGCTTATTTTGAAAACTTTTATTTACAAATTACAAAAATACCATTACCGCGGTGCAATTAAAATAATCTTAGTACTGATTAAAAATGATAATTTGAAGTGAATTGCCCGAAAGTGACATTTTTAATACCGAGCCGCGAAATCACAACTTCATTTAAATTTCAATTACCCCAAAATCCCAAATCTCGAGCATCACAGGAACCAAGGAGCCCCGCGATTATTTCTATCAATTATTTCTACAAACTGCGCGCCTTCTCTCAGGCTTATATTTCAAGTGTGCAATTCGGTCCAACTGAAAGGCCACATTTTACGCGAACCTAAATTAAAACAAATTGTATAATGTCCATTCTTCGTCATGAATTCGCGAAAATTCGCGTGACGAGCAAAAACAAGTTGATCGAATTTCAATAAAGGCTCGTACTTGCATCGATTGCTCACGCAGCATATTTTGCATTTTACAAAATCCCATCGAAGCTATCGATCGACGCGGCGGGCGGCGTTGGCGGTTCGCGAAAGGGCCAGGCCGCTCGCAGCAGTCACCGAACGCTTAACGTAAAATAATAAGCGGCGTTAATGAATGTAAAAGTACGGCCGATTGTCTGGAACGGCAGGATGTATTGCGTGGCGTGCTCGACTTGAGAAACACTTTGTGTAGCGTCACTATTACGTGACGGCAAACTCGAGCATTTTGGCGCACAATAAGAGCATTTGAGCGTCGTTCTTTCAGGCTGCAACGTGGTATCATCTCATTGCCGCGCACACAATGCGATTATATTTGCTTCAGAAGCACAAACAAGAGACGCTTATTACCGACAATTTCAATGACTCGGAATTCATCGCCAGGCGCCTCTTTATACGCGTCTTGTATTATTGCCGACGAATCAAACGCTGAATGAAACCGCCTTCGCGCCAGACCATTCAATCTTTTCGCACTCTTGCAAATCGCCCGTCACATTTCTGTTTGCGCCTAATCGATTAGCCATTATTTTAACAATCTTTGTCGCGGGCCCTGTCCCCTTTCTTCCGTTCCATTCCGCAAATTTCTGTCTTCCTTCCTTCGGCGTCTCCACCTTTTTGCCACGCAATTATTTCTTCTTCTTTTTTTCTTTTCTTTTTCTTCTTCGTTTCGACTTTTACGACAGTGCGCTCAAACAACGAGCGCGCTTGTTCGAACGTGCCTTTGCGCGAGCAGGTCTACGAGCGTCTATTAAATATTGTAAGTTGCGTGAGAAGTCATGCCGGGACGCGCTCGAAATTTATCGACGAGATTCGCGGGATAAAAAAGGAGGGCCGCGTGATTGACGGAGCAACGGCTCGCAGTTAAATGTAATGGCTCGAGACACACGCAATCCGATTCCACGATGGAGACGTTCCGTCGCGATAGATCGTTTGGAATTCGAGGCGATTTCGGGTGTTCCGAATTCCAGCCGCGTTGATCCGATTTGGTGAGTGATACAATAAACAATCGCTATGAACTGATCTGGAATTTTTTAATTCAACAAAATGGCAAAAATGTATTTATGTATTTATTTATTTTGAGAATTTAAAACATACGATGCTTATGAATTCACACGAATGCGCTCAGAAATGTATTTTATTGTATTGCGATGTGTTGTATGAAAAATCGCATCGATGTGTTTCGCACTAATTGAACGAATGTTTTATTTTATTTAATTAAAATTTGCAGCGAATGTAAATAAATCTTTGCTAATTAAAATAAGGTATTTGTTTGATTCGAAATAATATATTCATATAAAATTAAAAAAAAAACAGTCATCACGTGTAACAATTTTTTTTTAGAGATCATAAATTTACTTGCTTTTTTTTATCAATATTTGATTATTAAATTGTATCACCTTTACAGCGGAAGATGTAAACATTTAACAATCAAGTGCTCATTAATTATTCAACATTTATTAATTGTCTTGCTCGTTTATTTATTTCTTCAGAAAGTTGAATCAACCATCTGCGTAAATATCCAATTAGAGCAGATACTAATTTATATTTCATTATTTTTTAACTTGAATCAGCAGCCGCTGTATCGATTTTTTTCTCCGTACACCGCAATACAAAAATAAAAAAAAAAAATAAAACAATGACCGCGTCCATCGGTAACTTGCATGAGCAAAAGTATTAATTGTTCGCTTTTGCAATTAATAAAAAGTAGTAAAAGTGTCGTGCTAGGCTTGATTTATGTACCGGTAAAAGCCTGTAAATTTCAATAGCTTACGCTTAAAAATAGTGACCTATCAAAATCGTTAGTTGGTTGTGACGAGAACGGTAACGCCACGATCGCGTGACCTAGTGTTACCAAAGTTACCGCAGAAAAGTAATTTTTTTTTCTCCATAAATTTCAATAACACTGATTTTCCATAAAAACTAAGCGACTTTCATCTTCCGTAATAAATTTTTTTCATTCGTAACGAAATAGATTGATATGAATTATTGCTTTGTTTTTAACATATGATGGAGAATTTTATTGCATTTTTATCGAAAAATTGTGGATTAATTTAATGGATGAAACAGTTCATTGTCATTGTGATAAACTGTTTTAAAGTAAAACATAATTTCCATAATTTACAATAATGTATGAACTTTATGAAATTACAAAGCGGTAAGTATAGTTCGATTATGTGTAGCAACATTTTTATTATAATAAATGTACATTCAAAATTATGATCTTTTTCAAGTTGTTAATGAATCGTGTAAAAATTTTTGTAGCTCAATATGTATATACTTTTTACACCTAAAATTGAAGAGGTTTTCTTCTTAATATTGAATTTCAATCTTTACAACAAGCTGTTTCAAATTACAGCCTCATATTTTTACAACTGTAGAAGGTTACATTTTTGTAATCACGTTGCCACAACCAGATCTACAGTAATTTTAACGGGGTTTATTATATCATTTTCTGCATTCGTCCGTCCAACTGAAATGAAAGCTATTAAGAAATATAAGTATTTTAGATTCAGTTGTTTATTGATCCAAATTGTTTGATTATTAATTCCGGGGAAACAGACGATATCGAGCATTGCTCTATTATGTACAGTAAATACATAACGACGCAAATCTTTTGATACCATTTATCGGTAGACTATTAAATTTGCAAGCACTGGTTGAATGTAAGCATCGACTCACTTTTAGGGAACTGCTTCAAAGATTTTGTTGTGAAAGAAGTGCAACGATCTCCTTTTCACTTTACGAAGCTTCAATTGACGAAAATACGATTGCGACTGCTTCATCACCTTCTTTGCGTGTATCTTTCGTGGGAATGAAATTTTTCAAATTGTCGGGTATGTTGATCACGTCAAAAAATACTTAAAGCGTTTGATTTCCACTGAACGAGAGAAATCGAACGTTGTATTTCAATATCTATCACAAATGACATCGCACGAATGTAACGTTGTTGTTTCACGCAAATACGTCTATGTTATGTGTCAAAACGTGTAGTCAAAAGATAGTGAAGAAAAAGAAATAGAAGATGATGTACTTTCTTTACAGGGATCCTCGCATTGTAAACTAACACTAAATTAATAGGCGTATTTTAGTATGTAACCATCGTTTTTGCCATCAAACTGAATGAAATTTTTCTTCACAAGGATTTTCTTCTGCCGGGCAATGTTTTTAAACTCAATTATATTTCCACTCAATCATCTTAATTCTTGCACCTTATCCTCTCTTCTCAATCTTGCTGAGAAAAATTCAGCCGCTCGATTTTTGCTTGCCCCGAATATCAAGATTATTCAAACGCAACCTATTTGGGACACTTTAATACTTTATTCGTACTTGAGAAACTTGAACTCCAATTATAAAAATTCAATTAAAATGTATCATATTTCAATATCAACTGGATTATTTATCCCAATCGTTCCGATTCTCGAAATTTGTTTTCTCCCTTTATCCGAAAACACATCTCGACTCGAGATTTACAGCGTCCGCCGAATCAAATGAAGAGTGAAAGATACGTTAAGTCTGTTGCATAATTTAAGAAAGTGAATTTCTATAAATTGTAAGTACGCTAGCCGTAATTGCAGAGATGAAATACAATATCAATGTCGTATGAAAAGTACAGAGGATCTTGCGTCACATTCGGCTATTTATCCTCGGTACGCTTTTGAAAGAATCGTTTTTGCAGATACAGACGTACCGAGAACTTACGCAAGTCTCCATTGTAGTTCTATATCATTTCTGCAACCTTTTGAGACAAAGGACTCTCCAATGAATTAGTGTTACACTTTTAACAATCGTTAAAGCACGGCTAAGCCTCTTCGCCGTCGTGTCAAAGGTCAACCGAACAAAGCACACTCCAATGCATTTTCCACGAGGCTCGAGCAGTCAATTGAACAATTCTTTCATAGGGATTTCAAAAAATCGACCGCCGGAATATTTCCCAGCGTAAGAGCCTGTGAAAACGATCTTCCACCACGGCTACGAGCCTCTCCCGACTGTGCATCAACGGGGCAACAGAACGGTATTTAAATCGTCCCATCAACCACCGTGCAAGCGCGTTCCTGCAATACCGCGGCTCCGAACGTCCGAGATCCTACGGCTCAAAGCTCAAAATAAGGCAGCCCGCGAAACGGTAGCCGGACCCTCGGCCGAAAAAAAGTGGCGAAACAAAAGGCCGCTCGGACGTCGCAACATCCGAGACAGGAGAAAAAACATCCCCGTTTAAGATCGGGCGCCGTGCGAGCGTGTCTATCTTGGCTCTTGTGTCCTCTCGAGTCCGTTACCTCTGGCGCCCCCACCCGCCCGTGCCCCTCTCCCTCCCTGCCGACGGCCCCTCGTCTCCGTCGCTCCGCGGCGGCCGTGTGTGGCGGCCTCGCTCTCGCTCCTTGTGCGTCGTGTGTTTTCCGTGGCCCTCGGCCGCGGCGCCCCCCGCGCCGCGTCTCCGCCGTGGCCGGGTCCCCCCGGGCCCCCCTCCACCCAGGGACTTTGCGTATCAGGAACCACCGAACTCCTACTACTCTGTCGAGCACGGCACGGCACGGGCATATCCATAGACATATACACTGTGTCTATGGGCATATCGACGGGAGCCGAGGCCGGCCGAGCGCGGCCGAGCCGCGCCGACTCGGGCTCTGCGCGCTCAACCCAAACCCGAGGAAGCATAGTCGCATTTAAACTGCCAACCCAAGGAGGTCCGCGGAGTGTCCTGGAAAGGCAGCCGCGCGTTCACGGTGGCCACCCTCGCGCGCTCGCTTCTTTGACAGCCGCGGGAGGGGGGGGCACGGCCCCGAAGGGTCACGGAAAACCGCCCGCCCGAGGGGGACAGTGAGTTAGTGCGCGCGGGACGGCCCTTCAGTGATGCCGTGGACTGTCCGAAGGACAAAGCGCCTGTTTTCCTCCCTCGTGACTCGCGCTCCGTCCTTCTTCTTTCTCTCGCCTCGCGAGCCGTTTCGCGTCGTCGCTCCGACTCTCGCCTTTCTTCCCCGCTCTCTCGCCTCTTCTTTTCTTTGTTTCTCTCCCCGCTTCTTTCTCTCCCTTTTCCGTCTCATTTGCCTTAATCCATTTAACGCTGCTGACGGCGGATCCGTCTCGTCGGCTTTGGATTCTCGCTGTGACAGCACTTGTGAGTTCCAGTTCTTAAACTGCTCGGCTTGCGATTGGTCGGACCGACATTTGACGGAGTGAAACTGGTGCAAAAAGTTCGTAGGTCATTGGGCCCGCGCTTCCAGCCAAATGAGAATTAGGTCGCAAATGAGTGCTGGCTAATTGACGCCTGGAACTTTGCTCGCGCCGAGTTCGGCGTTTTTGCGCCGAGAGGGAATCACGGCTTCTGCTTTTTCAACAGTAGGTTCATTTTGTAGTTGTAATATAAGTATATACAGTAATTTTCGGTATGAGTTGCGAGCGAGTGCTAGGACAAATTGACTAATATGCTGGCAGATGTGGAAGATAAAGTTGCGAGAGTATTATTTTCAATTTATTTAGCTGAGAAATGGTGCACGAACGAGGGAGCGAAGAGAGGAAGTGAAAAAAGCTTGCATTACGGTCGAAAGAGTAAGTTATTCGCCGAATAATTTGGTCGTTGCAATGATTCTTACGTGACGAACGTATTCCGGGCCGTGATCCCCTAAGCACGACAGATCGCGACATTGAGGAGGAGCGGTATTGTGGGGAGAAAAATTGGCCCCATTACTTAACTCGGC
>JABFOV010006377.1:0-10750 GCA_022817685.1 Aradophagus sp. ZL-2020
GCATATATCTATAAATCATAAATTTAGACTGTACTTTGAGATGTGTGCTAATTTCCTTGCCCATTTTGTCAATAACCGATTCCATTGGTTTGTCGACGACACAATTCTGCAAAAATACAAAGATAAAATAAAAATTAATTATTGCAAATTCTCATTTGAGTTAATAACCTAATTTAATTGACTATGTAAATTTAACTTTTAATGTATTCTAGCGGATTACCACTATATTGTTTGAATCTAGTGAATGTTATTATTTTATCATAATAAATGCGGAATACAATTTACCGACTTTAACCCTTTTGTATTCTTATATGCTAATAAAATAATTCATCTTCAGATATTTCCATCCTAAAAATGTTATAAACAAGGCAGCGTGAAGTAATATATAACAAAAAATGCAGACGAGAAAGAATTTGTAAGTGCAAGTACTCCCGATAGCGAATAAACGAGTCGTCGTGTTTAGCGTGACTCGTCCGACAATTGGCTCTAAATTTCAACACAATCTCACCGAAAGCACCCGGTGCATTTCCCCGGCGACATTCAGCCAAGATCGCAGCTCCTCCTTCGGTATCTTGATTCGTCCATCTCTCTCTTCGTCGACTCTCTTTAGGGATCCTCTCTTGGCGTCCACCGCTAGCGAAATCGGATCACCTTTTCCACGCCCAAGTCGCACTTGGCTGTTGAGCCGCGATCTGTCATTTTTTCTCTCGATAAGCGGCTTTCCGGATTCGATTTTCCTCAGTATCGCAAGCAGCTGTTCATCGGCGTCGCACATGGAACCCCTTGGGCAGGGTTCACCCTCGTAGTCACTGCTGTAGTCCTCCGTACAAGTAGAGTAGTCGGGATTTGATAATTCCTCTGAGGAGTCATCCCCTTAAAATTGTTAATTTCGTCGTATTTTAATAGCAACATTAATCGTTCATTTTTCATCGGAATTATTATAAAGATTTTATCAGGAATGAAGTATAAAACGAATTGTTTAATAAATATAGTTAATTGGTGAATGCTTTTCTTCTTTGATGATAATTATTTAATAGAATTTCACAAAACTGATTTACTATATTATTTATTTAATGCTGAAAGTTTTTCTGATGACATAATCAAATTTATTTTAATGTTAATGAACAGAATTTACTGAAATTGTTAAAACTAATAGAATATTTATTTTTCTTTTTAGTAATCGCGACATGTAATGTCAAAATCAATTTCTTCCTATCAAGAATCAGTTTAAAATTAACAAAATCATTGACAATTAGAGCCTTGATTAAATAAATTAATGAAACAAAAAAAAAAAAAAACCTTTGCTATGTTTACGTTGAAATGAACGAAATTTCAATGTTGTTGAGTTAACGTTAATAGTAGTAAAATGTGAACTTTGTTAAGGTAAAAGAGAATGAATTGTTATGTTTTACGAATAATAGTTTAAAAATCGCTCACTGATTAAGTACATTTTAACAATAAGAAAACATCAAAGTTAATCCGCTACCACTCTCATAAAAATCTGCCACTAAATTTTACTACTAAATTAAAACAGTAAAAATTAGTGTCAAAACGGTAAAAATGTGTTACATACATTTTAGAGTGCATTTTTGTAACTGAGTTGAGATAAAAATCATTAAAAGTTATTTAACATGGCTGTTATCACTTTTATTAGTAGCCAAGTTTAACGATAGTAATCATTATTCGAATATGCAGATAATTTTGAACTGATTTTTGATTGAAAAAAATCTATAGCAACCTTATATGTCACGGTAATCGAAAGTTTTAGTGAAAATTAACCGAACCTTTTCTGCATGTTAAGTATTACACGAAGATAAAAGTTAAGTAAATCTAAAACTCTAAAAATTTAACTCATTAATTTGAATTTGAATTCTAACTGAAATGGGAATTCACGAACTTGAACGAAACTCACCACTCTCGTTGTCCTTCTTTTGTAAACTTTCATCTCTCTCGCATTGCACGCTTTCCTCCTAAAAATTATAATTTTCATCTCCAATTATTTTTATGCTATTACATTCACCAAACCGCGCTGACGTTTGAAATGTGACCAATGAATAAAAGATTGTGGAATTGTCAATGACACTGTCGGAATGGTATTCGTAATGGTGAAATCTATTTTTCTTTTTATCGATCGATTAACAGATACCGCGGAAATCTTCAGACGTCAAGTACTCAATATTTATTCAGTAATTTTTGCGGCGCGGCGTTTGAATCAAATATAATATTGTTTTCCTCTCATGCGGTGCAATTGCAATAAAAAGTCGTTAATATTGCATCTTATTATCAGGCAGAAATATCGATCATTTTTCGCTATCTCAATATCGATTTTTGTGTTTTGGAAAAACAAATTAACAATAATATACTGCGCAACACATACACGAAAAGTATATTTCTTTTACTTAATTAAATCATGACATCTTTTTATGCTCTTAGCCAGAATGATATACTTTTCCGACCTAGGGTAAGAAAGAATGTCTAGCGTAAAAGAAAATGTGAAATGAAACCTTTAAACAGAAAAGAAGACTTTTCCACCTTAAACGTTAAACAGATATGAAAAGGAGTTCTTTTCGTGCGCGTCCTTCAAATTTATTTTTTAGTCGGCGTTTTGTCTCAAACCATCACTGCTAATTATCAGTGCCACCTTAGCGTGTTCTTTGCATAGGAAATATTTCGTGCTATATCGATTAGCAAGTCGTGCTGAGAGCTTTAAGGCATCTTTTTCAGACTACGACAATGAATAATTTATGACGTGTACTTTATATTATTGAAGTTACTCTGTTAATGGAAATCTGACTAAAAGAAACAACGTTGTGTTGCCTTTCCGGAAGCAAACAAACCCTCCATTGAAAATTGTCTATTTATTCCAGATACGCCCGGTAAAAGTACATTTACTGATTAAGGCGGAAACGAGTTTACTACCGCGTTACCGTTCGAGGTTCTTTTTCATATTTCATTCGATACTGAAACTTGATTCGAACAGCGCCATAAACAAATCAAACGATGTTGCGACTCTAAGAGTAAGATTTCGCCTGATAAAACCCATTGTCAGATTTTTTTTTTCAAAACTCATCTGTGTTACCGCTAACGACATTTTTCGTTATAAAAGAAGAAAAAAACATATTCTTCAAGATGTTACTTACATAAATTATATAGATCTTATATCTCGCAGATATATGAATCAATTTATCTAATTATCTTGATCTGAATTTGCAATTTTAATATTAAAAAAAAATTATAATAAAGAAGTAAAAAAAATATAATTATAAAAAAATGCATTACTTCACCTCTGAAAAACGAACAAACAGATTGTCCCGCCTTCATTTTTATTTATTTGTCAAGTTACTTGACAATGGAATACTCTTTTCTTCTTTTATCAATAAAATAATTAACTCAAAATGTGCAAAAGGAAATCATGTTTTCTTTTATTCTTTCTGCCCTTTCACAGAGAAATCATTTGGTTTGAATTTCGTTTCAACGTCAGTAGATGAATGGGTCAAATTGACGTATTGCTGCTTTTATATTTTATTAAATAAAAATCAACCAAAGCAAAGACAGAAAAAAAAAATTATGATTGGATTACTCTGGTAATTGTCAAAGGAGGAGCAAGACCTTTTCGTCCTGATTTTATTAAGTTTTTCCTAATTACTTTAATGGCGATATTTTACACAAATTCTTTTACACTCACGTAAAAATACTTTTTGTGTATAAACTGAATAATAACAAAGAAAGAAATAATCTTTGAAAAATCATTTGCATCATTAGTGTTTCCGTGACGATGCTGCCATAGCCATAGTTAGTACACAAAGAAAATTGTTATAAGTGACACTACAGTCTCGCGATTTGTAGTAAACCCTATAATTTTTCATAAGTTATTTTTATTTTATATTCTTAAAGTTGCTTTGTAGATAAATTATGTGGATCAAATTCCATTTTAACATTACTAAAACAAGTAAATCGATTTTCGCTATCACCGGTTTTATTATTTATTTATTATATAAATCTGAGCGACAAATAAAAAAAATCCATTACTTTTTTAATTCTAGAAAAAAGATTTCGTTCTCTTCAATATTATTTTTGTAGTAATTGAATACATGAATAACTCGTTAACAAGATACCGATTTATGAATGAATGAGTCAAAAGATTGCTTGAATATTTTCAAAGATCCTGATTTGCTTGTATATCATTATTTTTATAGTGAATGTTAAAAGAGAAATAAATCAAATCATGGCCATAAATCTTGTTTCGTCCATGCAATGTTAAATAATTATTCACAGTTGTGTTTGTGTACTGTACAAAAAAATCTTTTTTCCTCGTAATCCTGAAAAGAAAGACTGAAAGAAGGAAGATTGCAAAAAGAAATAAATATTCATCCCCAGTGAAATAGTTATGATTGCAGGTAAAATAGGTGAGTTTTAACGACGAAGTCGCCGTCAGATTCGAAATTCCTTTGACGGCGCTGGAGTACTTACAATATCAACAGTATCTCCATTTGGCTTTGATAAAAGTTGACCCGCGCATTGAAGGGTCCGCATGTATTCGTATTCCCGGCGCTCCAGATCAACAATATTTCGTTTCATGCACAACGATGCTTCCGCGACTTGTTGCAATTTGATTATGCATTCTAAATTGCCGGATGTTATAGACGTTGCGCTCTCGGAATCTCCGAACCGTAATTCACGGCAACAAAAATCACTGCATTCGCCTGGGGAATTTCGTTGGATCGTCGTTACGTGTACTTTGGAATTTGCTGTGTAAATTGTTCAGTTACGACGCGCATAATTTCGCGTAGAATGTGACGGTGAAATGTCCCTAGACACGTGTTCTTGCGCTTTCGAAAATACTGGTATTAGTTGGAAAAGTATTATAAATGTCTAAACTTGAAATATAACCAGATGTGTTTAATAAATGGTAGATTTAATAGTATATTATTCGAATAAAAACAAAGCCAATAAGTTGTTAATGAGGTTGAATTGATTGAGTGAAGTGAAAAAAGTTAATGTGAATGTACTTTTTAAAAATACTGTGACAAAATTTACCTCTTTCATATTTACCTTATAAAAAGGTAAATCTAAGAAAAAGCGATTTATTTGAATTCCTGTATAAGACTTAGAGTGCAAATAAATAGGTACTGTCTAGACGGACCGTACAGGTGATATAACGGCGACATAACGATACTATAACGGCGAAATAATATTACCGCTAAAGTACCGTGATTAATCAAATTCACTTAACAAAAATGATCCACGCACCCCATTATCCACGCTCCCCAAAGTAGTTTAGTTTAGTTTTTTTTGAATGGACCCATATTTCCACGCACCCCATTATCCACGCTCCCCAAAGTTGTTTAGTTTAGTTTTTTAAATGCACCCATATTTCCACGCACCCCATTATCGACGCCCTCCAAAGTTGTTTAGTTTAGTTTTTTTGCGTGGATAATGGGGTGCGTGGAAATATGGGTGGATTAAAAAAAAATAAACTAAACAACTTTGGGGAGCGTGGATAATGGGGTGCGTGGATCATTTTTGTTAAGTGAATTTGATTAATCACGGTACTTTAGCGGTAATATTATTTCGCCGTTATAGTCTCGTTATATCGCCGTGATATCGCCGTTATATCACCTGTACGGTCAAATAAATATCGCAATAAATATTTCGTGTCAAAAGTTAAAAAGTTGCAGGTCTCTTAAATTCATGTCGTCATTAAATAGACAATCATATTTTAAATTACATATAAATATTGTGTGTTGTGTTTAAGTTGCGATTATTGACAGATGTATAATATAATATATAATATTGTAAGATATATAATATAAAAGTTACGGTTTACCATTTTCAGTTTTTGCTGCTTTTTTACTTTCCAATTTTTTTGTTAGTTCTTCTAATTTCTCTTCTAGTTCCTGGTTAGTTTTTAAAACATCCTGCCGTTTTTCCTTCAGTTCCGCTAAAGATTTTTCCTTTTTGTCCCATGCAACATGTGCTTCTTCCAATCTTACTATCATCCTTTTCTCTTCCATCTGTAAGTCCCTGATTCTAGCGTCATAGTGGACGTTCGGCGGACATATAGTATCAATTTTGCTGGAATTTAAATTCTAAAAACAAAATTTCCAAAGTGCTACATAAAAATGATTAGATTTTTCTAATTCCAATATTTAATGTTTAAGTTTGATGATCGTAATATTTAAAACATTAATTAAAGGCGAATCATTCTCACCTGCATTTTCTCATCAAAAAATTTAATCACGTCGAATTCAGGCTTGTCCATCACACTCATCATATCCCTAGCAATAAGAACCGGTATCAGGAACTCTAAAATCTCGTAACGTCTTTGTCTGCTGTCCTCTTCATTTTTCAAATTAGCGTTTCGCTTTTCGTGGTTGGCAATAATGTTGTAAAGTTTCTTGTGATGGCACCAGGTGGCGCTGGTGGCTCTGCAGTCAATCGCACAGCCACTAATTTTCCGATCGGCTGGAAGGGTGCTTCCCTCGGATTTTTCCACCGAATGAACAATTGGTAATTGTTCATGCGATGAGACGACCCCCTGGTCTGGCTCACCGCTACCAGAGAGCGTTGCGCTCGACTTTTTTGCCGCATCATCGTTGTCGGTATTTTTATTGGACATTGTACTTTTTACAAAAATTTCTGACTGACACGAGGCTGGTCAATAACGGTCTTTCGAAAATCATCACTGCAATATATAAGGCGGATTGACATTTCGATAAAAGAAAATAGTTTTCAGGAATTATTTATTGATTTTTTTATCAAGAATTTTTTTAGATTCGACGTTGATAACTGTTGATAAAATATTTATTAGGTAATAGAAATTTTATCTTAACTTTTTGTTTACTTTCGTCGACATTAACTGTCAACGTTGACTCAACCTTGATTGAATCATGATTAACTGTTCTTTGACTTTGATTCAACGTTAATTGAACATTCTCAACTCATGGATATAATTACTGGAATATTATAAAGTTAAAAATGAATGAAAAAGAAAAAATAAATTATGAATATATAGTTGAAAAAAATATAGTAATTAATGTGAAAATATATTGTAGTCTAAATAACATTGTTGTTTTGTGTTGCTTTTATTTTGTAATATATTTTATAGTTAAACTGTAATTTACTCAAATTAAATGAAATGTGATTTTTAGTTGACAACTATCTTTAGTTGAATAATTTTTACATATTTTTAAATATATTTTATTTAAATTGTACGGAATTCATTTAAAAACATTCTAAGGACGTTAATTGAAAATTTGTTAAACTTCCATTTTTTCAAACCATTCACTAGTAACCTTCAAAACGACTATTTCATTCTCATTAAGACAAGCTGCTTGTTAAATTTTTATTGAAAATTAGAAGTAATTGCCAAAAAGCATTTGGCTATTGTTCGAGTATATTGACGTTTTAGGATGAATACAAGATGCGTTTTAATCGACATCGTAGCAAAATCAAATATTCAGTAGACTTGTTTAGCGCGTTGTTGTCTTAAAATTCAACATAAAAGATTTAGTATTTATTCAAGAAACGAATAAAAATCTTAACAAAAGTTGTAGTACTTTGTCAATATAAAAATAAATCCGAAATTAAAAAAATAAAATGTCTTGGTAATAGATAATAGAGTATTAGTTCAGTTTAATACAAATTTAATGAGTATCTATTTTGAATGGCAAATACTCAACTCTATGCAAAGAATTATTCAGTTTCTAAATATTCTCATGAAGATGAAACGTTACATCTGCATGCGCTATTTAATCTGTTTAATTAGACCAACCAAATTTGCTAGAGTATATAAGTTCTAATATTGCATTTGTGTTGTATAATTTCACTTTAAATACTAACTTTGACTCTTGAAAAAATTTAAACTTTTATTAATTTTTCATATCATTTTTTTTACAAAATATGTCTTATTGAACAATGTAATTTTGGTTTCTAAATTTTAACTATTTGATCAATAAAAAAAATTTAAATATAATCAATAATATTATGTTTGTTTAATTTTTTAATTTGTGTTTGACGTTTAATTGATGTGAATTAATTAATGAAGATAATTTGAACAAACATCTCTCCTAAACTAAAGAGATGATCATTTCTGATGTCAACCGTAAATGTCGTGTATTTTTTTTTATAAATTACTTCATGTATAATATCTAAATAATATAATATGAACGCAAAGAAAAATTTGATATTAGGATTGCACCAATTTGTGTTGGCACATTTTCAAAGTTATTTTTATTAAAATTTACTTTTGTTTTAATCAATAAGGTTAACTATTTTATTGTTAAAAAAATTACACATAATATATAATAAAAAAATAAACAATGTTAGACAAAATGTTTACAAAAAAAACTGTATAAAAGTAATTAATGACGCGATTAATTGATTAATTACGTATCCAGGAACAAATAAAATAAATAAAAATGTTACTTTATATTTTACATATTTATATATACATGTATATAATATTTATATATATTTATGTATATAAATAAAAATTAATTTAACATTATTTAGCGAAATTTTGGTGCAAAATTGAAACGGCATAGAAATAATGCCAATTTTCATTTACTCATATTTTCCTGAATCTATTGACATCATTCTATTCTCAATGTAAAGCTAAATTTGAAATTGACAAATTATATTATTTTTCGTTTTCGTAAGGAAAAACTAATTTTCCGTAGTTGCTAGTAATATTATAAAATTGTAAAAAAAATTATATTTCGAAAAAAAGTCGGAATTAAAACTTACTGGTCACAAACTTACTGTGTATAATGAAATTAGATTAATAATTAAGTAAGCAGTGTGTTTACATTTTCAGTTAGTTTTAGGGTATAATATTGAATTAAATAATAGATTTCCAAACCATACATTAAGTATTATAAGCAGACATCCATAAGAGTAAATAATAATTAATAATTATGGAAAATGAAAAATACATTTTTTTCTTCATCGATTGAACAAAAAAACAATTAAAATTAAAAGATTACGTTTAGAGATACAACTTTTCCCGAACGGAACTTGTAAAAATAATATCGCTCGGGCGTAGTGACAACTTGACTCGATTCGTATCAATAACGGTTTTTGCGGTCACTTTTGCGCAATACAAACTATTCTTGCAATGACCGCACAACAATCTCGGATTTTCGAAATCCTCACTTTTCGGAACGCATTTTCAAAGCCAGTGCTGTTTTGCGGTCGCGGCAATAGTTTCGAACAGTTTGCCACCGAACATGCTCGAAGTCCAACTTTGATGAAGTTTGGTCAAGTTTGAAATAATTATTGAATAGACATTTTCTGAGGTGGTGCAAGAAATGTGATGATAAATACCTAAACGAAAAAGAAAAAATAAATATAATTAAAAAATTTAATTCTTATAATATTCATAAATCATTAATCTAATGTTGTTTTATTTTTATTAATCCCATTGTAAACATTGTTTATGGTTATGATTTAAATTGTTGTTTACCTTTTGTCAATCGTGATTTTGATCAATGTTGCGTTAATTATGTTGAGTGTGAAAGCTCGTCCAAGAAGCGTAGAATTTGTAATAGAAACAACTCCATTTCACTATCTGCTTTGTTGAAATTCAGTAGGACTAGCGCATTTTTGCAGGTGAAGTGTCGACCTGTTCGACAGTAACTTTGACAGCTCGAAAAAACATTCGAAAAACTTTAAACGAGGGAAGCCGATATTTCAAATTGAAAATGTTGTAAAAATTAAACCTTATATACATGTCAGTGAACAAATATTAGTTTATCACTATTGCAATAAATATATATATTAGATATTAGAATATTTATAACATAATAATAATAATTTTTTTTTCGCCGCTGCCGCCGCAGCCATAATAGATCAGGTAAATTTTTTACAAAGCAAATATTGAGTAAAAATCTCACGAGTAAAATGCAGTTGGTAAACTGACGCGTTTTACGAGTGATGTATTGATACAATTATAACGTCCCTATGTAGACTGATAAAATTATTTTACATTTTAAAAATAAAATAGACAATCATTGATACGTACAAATATTATTAATTCTTTAACATTAAAAATTATAAATAATTAAGCGTAACACGGGGCGCGAGATAATGAGCATAGCCCCTTAATTATAATAATAATACTATTATCATTATTATTATTCATGATATATATATTATACTAGAATCAATACGCTTGCTTCGCGCGCGCAAAAATTAAGTTCTTAAAATATAAAAGATATTCATTTGAAATATTCATCTACTTTCATCAATTTTTATTCACTTATTTTATAATTTATTTATGAAACATATTTTGTAATCAAAATAAAAAATAATTTATTTCAAAATTACGTCAAACATTGATGATAATATATTTATAAATCCCTATAAAATTTTATAACTTCAATATTCATATATTTTTTTTTTATATATAGAAAAAGTTCTTAGAAATTTCATATTACTTTTTCAATTTATGAAAACAATTAGTATCATTTAATATAAAACATTACAAATCAATTTTTAAATTATCTATAACCTCAACTACTAATAATTAGAAATGTCAAAGACTACAATGTCAAATGACATCGTTCTTTTTTTTTAATTCAAAATTCAAATTTAAAACTCGACCAATCACGTAACGAATAAAAAGGTTACACAACCAACTTCAAGATCATAACATCTACACTTTCTTTGAGGATTCTTTGAGGATTCTTCGAGGATTCTTGGAGGATATAATAATAATATATCGTACTATTAAAATATTATTATATAT
>JABFOV010006378.1:0-10750 GCA_022817685.1 Aradophagus sp. ZL-2020
TAGTGAATCAACTCAGCGTACAGCGAAACAGTTGATCGCTCAACAGAAGTCACTGACAACAACCATATTAACCTATTAGAGTGATAGGCAGAATATATCAGACGATACTATCTACTATCATGTTATTATTGTTTCTATCATGCAAGTCTCTCATCCGTTATCTTTCTTTTTTTTGTTGTCTTCTTCAGTTTTGTATAAGAGACTGGTTTTTTTTTTTTTTTTTTTTTTTTTCTTTTTTCATCGATAAAAGTAGAGTTTTGTGCCGCTATAAATTATAAAATTGCGTAGGTGATAGTAAATAAAATAATAAAAAGTTATTATAACGGATAAAAAAAAAACATTGAAGACAAATGAACTAGTCATACATATGTGTTATGACAAAATAATTTAGAATGAAATAAAGAATTTTTTGATAGTTTTATTGCATGGGTAGTCACGTGTGACGTCACAGCGAAGTCACATAACATTCTTTGGTTGGTTGGGATAATAATAAAAAAATAAGATTCTTCCAATCTTTACTAATTATGAATTTATTTTTACAGAAATAAAGAAGTAATCTTAATGCTCGTTACTTGGTAATATTTGATGCCAAATGGAAGTAAATAACAACGATCCCAATAATAATGATATGATAATAGAAGAGGAAGAAAATCAACAAAATGTAGAATTGGATTTAAACATGGGACAAAGTTTGGATTCTAGTGACCATAGAAGGTCACAATCAGAAGATGATGATGTTGATGAATCTCTTGATGACAATGATTATTCTTATTACAAAATCGAGGAGGAAGTTTTACATGAACAAGATGAGCTTAGTGAGCACACTTCTGACAATGAATATGACTCAAGATCTATTACAGATTCAGATGAATCTTTATTAGTTGTTAAAATGAGTAATTCTTTAGATTCAAATTTAGATACCTCAAAAGCAATTGACAATAATTATTTTCTTAATATAACTGATGATTTTGTTATTAATGTAACTAATGATTCTGTTACTGTTGTAGAAGATAAATTACCTCAGAGAGATATCCCGGAAAATGAAAGAATGTCTTTAGTTGACCTTACTCACTTATCTAATAAAATCGCTTCTACATCGAGTTCCAAAGTTGATTCCTCTATCTATGAAGACTTTATTTCAATTAGAAAAATTGTACCTATGCTTAGTGATAAAATGATTTTTAAATACTTGCAGAGGAACATAGATCATGATCAAAGGCTCATGGCTAGCATATGGGATATAATGCATTCAATTAACAGGCCTTTATCAAAGAAACTGCAAACGAATTTAGGAGAAAAGAAGTCATTGCCAGTAAAGAGAAAACAAATGAAAAATAAATATGCAAACGAAATGATCCCTGTTCCTGGAAAGCCAAATGTTTACATGATAGGAAACAAAAAGATTTTTCTTTCAGAAAATCAGCCTGACTCAAAAATTAAAATGAAGAAGCTGACTAAAAGATCTTATCAACACAATATACAAAATGAATTTGAAAGCAGTACGGCTTCTGATGCAAAGAAACAGAAGATAGTAACATCTCATGAATCACCTGTTGTTTTAGCAAAACCCAGAATACAAAATATTCCAGCAACTGTAACAAGTTCTATGGCAACAAGCTCTACAAGTCCAATCGAACCACAAGTTCCTAATGAGTCGAAGCATCCAATTGTCATTGGTAATAAGTATACTTTAAATCCCCCTAAGTTAGTACTTCAAGATTTTTCACAACAAAGTCAAATATGTCCCACAATTAAAAAGAAAAACGAAACATCAGCTCAAAATACAGTGGCAACATATAGTGCCTTATCATTTAGTAACAATGCTTTTTCACAACCAGTGAAACAACCTGTAATTAAGCAAGCAAAAGCCTTCATTGTTTCCCCATCTACAAATAAAACAGAAGACAAATCAAAAAGTTCTTATCCTACACAAGATGAAAAATCGTCACCACCTACATTTGCAGCTAAGAATATCAGGGAACAAGCTACCAGTTCTCATGGTACATCAAAAGCTCAAATATTGTCACTACCTGTATATTCAGTTTTAACTACAAGTAACATGGAGCCTAAGTATAAAAATTTCCATGGTCATAAAATTGAGAAATTGTCACCAGCAGCAGGTGCTTCTTCTTCACCGCAATGTGTACATAGACCCGACGTGCCTACAATTAAAAAATCTTCCGATTATATTGAACAAATCAGAAAGGAAGTTCAGTTAACGAACGTTCAGTCTGAAACAATAACCCAAATACCCAGTAAATTACAAACAACTGCAGTCAGTAAGACCGATGCCACATCTGCACAATCATTTACTAATTCTGGTAGTACTATTATTAGGCCAGCAGTGATTAAATTTGTAATCAAGGATCAAGAAATCGATACTTTATCAAAACAAAACATAAATGTCAGTATCAATCCAGTTTCCAGTCAATCTACTTCAAAATCCAGTAAATCTAATTCTGGTGTTGGAAACAGTAGCTCAAATACTGCTGCTGATGATTCTGCGACAGACCTGAATGATTCTGATGAATTCAAAGAGGAGGAATTGCAGATAGATTTGATACAAGAGATACAAAAATTGAGATGCAAAGATGTATTCTCACAATTGTCTGTGATGTTTGAAAAAGTAAATCGGAAGTATATATTAAAGTTATGTTTAAAGTATGAAAATTCCATGGATGAGATCAGTTTGTTGAATAAACTAATAGATAAAATATTGAAACATGGTCATAAATATGAAAATAAATGTGCAGAAGAAATACAAAAGATAAGTTTGCAAGAGAAATATAATGATTTATTAGAAATATTTCCTGATGCTGATCCTGAATATCTCAAGTCAAAAGCTACAATGTATTTAAATGATCAAAGTAAATTTAAAGAGTTTGTGCACACCAACTTAGAAAATAGGAATTATCCAACTAAAGTAGAGTGTCTTAAGAAAAAAAAAATTCGTGAACAACTTGAACAGTATATCTCAAATTTTGATATAGAAAAGTTTTTAGAAATATTTCCCAATCCTTTTGAACACTTTGAAAATATTCAAAGGAGAAGCGACAAGGATTTATCTTTTAACTACTTAAAGAAACACTATAATCAAGTGAGAGTAAGTAATTTCTAATAAAAAATATTTTATACTCTTTTTATTTACTTACCCCGTATAATTTAACATATCAATTTCTAAATTTGATCACAGATTTAATAACATAGTAACATAATTTTTGAACAGTAACTTAGTACGTAATTTAAAATTTATTCTACAAACAATTATTTTTACAATTTTTTTTTAGTTAGACACAATCGCAAGGGTATTTTTAAAAAATAACCATAATTTAACATTGACCGTTATGGAATTGGACAAGATTAAAGTTGACATGAAATCAAAGAGATACACTCATCAACCTGTAGCCACAGAAAATATATCTTTTGCACAGGAAGTAGCTTTTGTGCGCCACCGAAATGAAATTGCTTCTTATTTGCAAGCTATCAAGAAACAAGAAGAGTCTGAATATCAGCAAATGAAGGTATCTTGATATTATAACTTCTTAAATACTAAACATACATATGTATATATATACTTGATCTTTATAAAAAAAAACACTTAATGTTTATTATAATCACTCATTTTTATAATTTTTTTCAAGATGGAAGGCAAACTATTGGAATGCCAATGTTGCTTCAACGATGAATGTCTACCTTCAAAAAGCTCAGAATGTGAAAAGGGGCATACATTTTGTTTTTCTTGCATAGAAAAAGGAACTGCAGCAAGCATGGGAGATGGCAAAACCCACGTCCAATGTTTTGCTGCCTGTGATAGTGAATTTTCATTATCTACTTTACAGAGAGTATTAAAACCCAAGACATTTAGTATTTTATTGATTAAAAGGCAAGAAGCTGAAGTGAAAGCGGCTGGACTCGAAGGCTTAGTGTCATGTCCGTTCTGCAATTTTGCCTCTATTCCACCAGCCGAAGATAAGATTTTTAAATGTATGAATGAAGATTGTATGAAAGAATCTTGTCGGTAAGATATCTGAGTGATTTGTGTTTTATAAGTGTATTAGCAGATCATCTGTGCAACCATCCACATCCGAATTTTTTCCCATTCCACATCCATAATTTTACCCATTTGACTCGTGTGACCTGTGCGTAAAGTTTCAAAGTATTGTTTTACCCATGACACCTGCGTAGAAATGCTTGTGAATTCATAACTTTCACGCATTTTTTCACGCACTTCAGTACCCACATACCCCCCAGTTTAGTTTATTATTATTATTTTTTTTTAATTCGCCCACTTTTTCACAAGGTTACTATAGTTCATAAAAAATGGGTAAAAATTACGAGTTCTTGAGCATTTCCTCAAAACAATGCCTTGAAACTTGTTGTCTTGCTTGTGTTTTTGAAATTGTTTATTGATAGCATCTTGATATTTACAGAGCCTGCAAAGAGTTGAATCACATCCCTTTGTCATGCGAAGAAGCTGAGTCTACTGAGCAAATTCAACATCGCTTAGAGGAAAAAATGACTAATGCTTTGATTAGAATTTGTTACAATTGCAAAAAACCCTTTTTCAAAGAAGAAGGTTGTAACAAAATGACTTGTTTTTGTGGTGCTAAAATGTGCTACCTTTGTAATCAACCAGTTACTGATTATCGTCATTTCCGTGGACAGGGATCGGATGCATTAGATTTGTTTGTATTCTATTTAAATATAAATTATACAAATAATAAAATAATTGCATGTTCTTTATTATTTGTTTTTATTAACTTATTACCTTTTTATATGAATTAATGAATTACATGTTTCCTGTTTTCAGGTGTCCTTTGTACACCGATGATGCTCTTCTCAATGCAATGATTGTAAGAAAAACTGCAGAAAATGTAGCAAATAAACTCATTGAAAAAAATCCAAACGCTAAAATGGTAGCTGAAAAATTGATGCCGGAATTGCCAAAACCGAATACTCAAGGGCCACATAATACAATGGTAGATGCAATGAATATGCCTGTAAGTAAAAATGTTATTAAATATTAAAATAATTGTATTTTGTAACAGTACCTGATGTCACCCTTTTTTTATTGTTGCAGGAGCAAGTTTTACGCGCACGATTGTACGATAACAATCAGTGATATTTAGTATTTAAATTATTTCTTTTATTATTATTATTATTATTATTTTATGTATCAACTCAACTATATAATATCTCATAAGTACCATATAACAAACAAATTTCAGAGAAAGATTGGTTGTTAATTGTCAAAAGATCATTTCTTTTTTAGTTTCTAATATACGTAATAAGAATTTTAATTTAAATTATTTTGATAATGCACTTGATACTTTACTTGATACTTTTTAATGCACTTTTTTTTTGACAATGCACTGATACTTTACTCAAAATTTACTTTACTCCTAAATATTAAACTTAAAATATATGTTTTATCAGTTTTGTCAGTAAGTACAAAATAAAAAGATTAAAAGAAATCGTTTTAGAATCAGTGCTTATACGTCATAGCAATTAGAATATGTTAAATTTACTTCAAAATGTTTTCGTATCAAACATGTTATGTTAATAAAACATTCCATTCTAGCATTCAGATTTTTCAATTTTTATTTGGCTTGTAGTTTAATGAAAATTTAATATAATTCTTTTTTTGCAAAACGAAGTTAATAATAAAATTGCAGTCATGATAATATTAATTTTCCACGAAGATTATTATTCAAATATGTATTATTACTTTAACAGTAAGTGAATTGTATGTAATTGTATGAATTGAATGATATGTATTTTTTTGTCATAATGAGTTGAGTTGATAGAATAAGCATGAAAGGGTTTATAATTCGTCTTTGGTATTTATATTATTTAAAGTGTCCTATAACTTTTTAAAAATTAAGTATTGTAGTGGTAACATAATTTTTTTTTCCAATTTTATATGTATTTGTTATCAAATAAAGCAAATTATTTTTCGATTTATTTCTTCTTTTGAAACATTTATTTTCATTTATTCATTAACCATATATGTAAGTTCCAATTTTGTCCGCTCCCAAGGTGTGTAAATTATTTGATTTTTTGAAGTATCAAATTTTATTTTTAAAAACAAATGATGATTATTTTTATAAATTGCCCTGTTCGCTAAACGTTTACAATTTTTACCACGACGGGCTATTTTTTTAGCGCTGTAATCGATATAAAGTAGGCATATAGTTTCTACTGCAATAGTGATCAATGATAACATTTAGATTTTTTTTTATTTTAATACATCTTTTATCAAATAAAAAGTAATAATACCAGAAAAAACACTTTCAAAAAAAGATTGATCTTTAAATGATACAATAGAAATTTTTTTTTTCCTGTCACCCATCTTGTTCAGCCTTCTCTTCTTCTCGGATTCTCAAATCCTTCCTTTATTCCTTCCTTTGTTTTATATGAATGTTCAAATAAAGTAAATTATTCAATATATTTTTTATTATTATAATTTTTTGACTTTATTCATTTATCAATTCTCAAATCAAGAATAGAATATCACATGTTTTTCTGAATGTTATTGTTTTTTTATAGCACTGAAACATATTTTGATGCTCTACTCAGTATTGTCATTCATTGTAAAAAAAAGCAATAAAAATTTAAATCTTTGTTGGTGGAATACATAATAAATTATTTTTTAATCACAGAGTCTTCATGAGTATACGTAATAATTATAAGGTTGGTGAAAAATTTATTGTTCAGTTAAATTCAAATATATTGGACAAAAAATAATTTGTTTTTATTAACATAATAGTACATAATAAAATAATAATAACATAATAACACAAACATGAAAAATAAAAAATTGCGTAATTTCAATAAGAGAAAACGATTGTAAAAAACAAACAAACAAATGAAAATCGTTTGTTATTGTTTTATATTAAGCTACGTACAGCAAGTCGTTTGACTCTAAGTTAAAAACGTAAATATTTTTTAAAATAGTAATTTAAATTTAATTTTTTAAAGTGATACTGTAAAATGGCATTTTATTGAAGAAAGAGCAAGACAGTAACAAACGTTTGATGTTTCAGTTCAGTTTAGAATAAAACAATTTTGTGTCAAAGTTCTACAAGTATAAATGAATCGCAAGTCCTTACAGAATCAAAGCATGAATCTTATGGTTCGTCGCCCATTGGTATTTACAACTCATAAACAAGGATAAAGCAGTATCGTTTTTCTTGGTAAACACACACGATAAGGTTTGGATTAGTCAGTACATATTGAATCGCCTCATGAATATACTTAAAGATTATTTATTGTAACCAAATCAAACACTTTCTGCAATAATATCACAAATTTGAAGCTTGAACTATACCTGAGAAAACGTATAAGAAACAAATAAAATGGATACAAATTTAGAAAAGTGGGATGAAAATAAGTTCACGGAAGAGGAATTGAATGTGGATGTGGAACAAGAGTTACAAAAATTAAAAAATAAAAATATATTCTGGCAACTTACTATGATGTTTGAAAGAGTGCGACGGGAATATATTTTAATGTTGTGCTTAAAATATGAAAATACCATGGATGTGGTGCAATTGACCGATGTACTGGTAGATATTTTACTACAGCATGGTCATGAATATGAAGGAATTTTCTGTGAAAAAGTATCGAAACTGAGTTTGCAAGAATGTTATGAAGATTTATTAGAAATTTTTTCTGATGCGGATCCAGAATATCTAATGACACAAGCTTCAGTGTGTTTAAATGATCCGAATTTATTTAAAGAATTTGTGCAAACAAATTTAGAGAATAAGAATTACCCGACTAAAGCAGAATATTTGAAAAAAAAGAAAATTTGTGAACTAGAAAAATATATTTCAAATTTTGATATACAAAAGTTTTTAGAAGTATTTCCTAATCCGTTTGAGTATTTTGAAGATAAAAAAAGAAAAAGCGAAGTGGATTTGTCTCTAGACTACCTAAAGAATAACTACAAAGACATGAGGGTAGGTACTTTGGGTTAAAAAACAATGAAATTATTTTTTTGTTTCTTTCATTGCATGTTTAGTAATTTATCATTTAAAATTGTCAATTAATTTTATTGTATACAATTCTGTTATCAACTGTAAAAATTTTGTTCTAGTTGGAAGACATTGAAACGGAACTCCAAAAAAATAACTACAATTTGTCATTAACTGTTAAAAATTTGAATGATAAAGTTAACAAGAAGATTACATTCACTTATCAACCTCTAAAAACAGAAAATGCTTCTTTCGTCCAAGAACTTGCTTTTATAATTAATCGGATGGAAATTGTTGATTACTTATATCAAATAAAAGCAAATGAAGCACGGCAATACAAACAAATGATGGTAATATTCATAAACTGATTTCACTAAATATTGAGAAAAAACCATTTTTGTTTAATAATTCTATGACCGCAGGTGACATATGAAATGTTTGTTTCAAAATTTTAATTTATGAATGTAATTTAGAAAACTGATGAGTTTGATAGACTGAAAATATGATTAAAAAATGGTGAAATTCACTATTAACTGAATGTTGTTACCTGTTTGTTAACTTTTTTTTTCCTGTGGCCTAAAAAATATCTACTTTATCATTATTTAAAATACATATCTTTTGTTGTTGTTTTTAATTACGTTTATGATTTGTTTTTAGACAGAGGGTGGACTTCTAGAATGCCAGTGCTGCTTCAGCTTATCCTTGATTACAAAATGTTCTGAATGTGAAAAAGGGCATATATTTTGCTTTTCTTGTATAGTCAGGGGAACAGAAGCATGCATAGGAGATGGCAAAACCCATGTGCAATGTTTTGCTAACTGTGATAGTGAATTTTCACTGTCTACTTTACAAAAAGTATTAAAACCTACAGTATTTAATATTTTTCTTGCTAAAAGGCAAGAAGATGAAGTATTAGCAGCTGGACTCGATGGTTTAGTGTCTTGTCCATTCTGCCATTTTGCTTCTATTCCTCCGGCTGAAGATATGGTTTTTAAATGCTTAAATGAAGATTGTATGAAAGAATCTTGCAAGTGAGAAAAATTGATTAATCTTTGGATTTTTTTTTGTGTTTATATGTGTTGTATTAATTTTGAATTTTGATTTTTTTTTTAATAAAATTTACAGAGCATGCAAAAAGTTAAATCATGTTCCTTCACCTTGTGAAGGATCGATTGTTAAAATTCAACATCTATTAGAGGAAAAAATGACTCATGCATTGCTTAGAGTCTGTTACAACTGCAAAAAACCCTTTCTCAAAGAAGGAGGTTGCAATAAAATGACATGTACTTGTGGTGCCTCCATGTGCTACATTTGCAATGCACCAGTGAGAGGATATAATCATTTCCGTGGAGAAGAATCAAATGCACTGAACTTGTCAGTTGTCTTTCTTAAATTTATTAATTAATGTTTACACTGTATTTATTTTAATAATGTTTATTAAACTACAATTGTCATACTTCCAGGTGTCCACTGTACACAGATGATGCTCTTTTGGATGCAATGGTTGTCCGAAAGGCTGCAGAAAATTCAGCAAATGAACTCATGGTAAAAAATCCACATGCTAAAAGGGTGGCAGAAAAATTAATGCCAACATTGCCGGTCCCCAAACAAACCGGATATCACAATAATATAACTAATCCTTTATATTTGCCTGTAAGTACAATTTTTTATACAAGCTCACGTGTTGTTGTTGACGTAACTAATATTATTTTTAATTTTTACGTTTTTTTTCTGAATAAAAAATATTATATAAATGTTGTTGGAATAGACTTTATTTGTTTTAATTAAATGTTCAATTATACATTTTAATAAATAAATAATAATCGAATTTTAATTTAAAATTAATTTTAATATTATTATTTGAGTATTATTATAAGAATTTGAATTTGTAGTAATATTTGATGTCACACTACTTTTAACTTTTTACAGGAACATGCTTTGCGAGCACGGGGATATAATAACACTCCCTAATACCGTTTTTTATCGTTTTTTTTTTCTTCAAATAGAAAAAGAATATGTTAGTGTTTTTATTTGTTTTCATTTTAAAAAAATGGTAAAATTTAAATTTATGTCAAAAGGTAAAAATTATTTTTTAATTGTGGAATTCTCGAAACACATTATTGTAAACGTTGGTGAAAAATTACTTATTTTAATTTAATTTTCTTATATAATTCAATTCTTTTATTAACAAATTCAAACTGATAAAATGAAAATCACTCTAATAGTATAAACAAAAAAGTTTGACATTAACGTTAAAACTTCTATGCATATTGTTTTTTTCTGACGGCGTTCATTATCACAAGTCAATCTTGTTATTATACAGTTTGGTTTTTTAATTGGTTTTAACTTGATAAATTAGTTATAATTTCAAAATATTTCAGTATCTTAAACTTTATAAATAAGTACCATGTATTTAGTTTTTTTGTATGCAATTAAAATAATAATAAAAATAAATAAAATTAACAGATTGTTGTTGTATCTTAACCATAAACTAATTATAACTATCATATTGAAATTCTTCTCATACCTCTTTTCATATATATTCAACATTTGATAAAAAATCTTGTATCGCTATTTACCATTTTGCACTGATAATGTATCTCATTTAGACACTAAATAATATTTCATGTCAGATACGACGGTACATTTCGTCAGTCCAGTGGAAGAAGGTGCCACCTCGGCGTTTGATTGAAAAAGGTGCCATGTAGATACTAACGTAGACCGAGGTGGCACCTTTTTCAATCAAACGCCGAGGTGGCACCTTCTTCCAC
>JABFOV010006379.1:0-10749 GCA_022817685.1 Aradophagus sp. ZL-2020
GAAGGAGACGACGAACATGCGGAAAGTCAGTGTATAGAGTAACACAAAGCAATGATGAGATGATAATAAGATGCAAAAGACAAAAAGAAATATGACGGAAAACAATGATAAACATATGATGATTAGATTATTTATTTTGTACAGCCAAAAACCGCAAACATGATGTAGAGAGGTCACGTGGGCTAGGGAAAGTTGTAAAGAGGCAAAAAAAAGAAAAAAAAAAAAAAAAAAAGACGACATACTCAGTGTAAATATACCGACCATGTTACTACATTAATCATTGTAAGATGATAACGATGTATGCTATTTTAAGAAAAGATAACGTGACATCGGAAAACGTAGCCACTTCCTATAACTAGTACTATCTTTGAGGTTAATATAGACATGCTGCAAATAACTAAAATATTTTCTACGAAGTATTGATGAATTCATCAAAACATCCCGATCAAAATCCTAAATATTTAATCAACATCGAATTCTCGCGATTCCACAAAACTTATCCATAATCAACATCCTTCCTCGCCTTTTCCATTCTTCACTGTCCCACTTAATAAAAAAAACTACAATACTATTTTCCTCCTACAAAAAAACGCAACAAAATATCCTCGACCAATCCAAAAATTCTTCTTCCATCCAAAATCATTCCTTCTCAATTATTTTCATAAACTGTCTCCTTACAAACCTTCAATTCCAATATCCCAAAACAACCTATTCCAAAATCCTCACAAACCAAATAAAAGAATCCTTTCTCAATACAAACATCACCCCTCACCTCGTCATACCCGCAAATTTATACTCCAAGCATAAGCTCAAGTCGAAAACAACTTGGCATAACCGTCGCCGCGCGTTTCTCCCCTTGGCGGCCAGCTCTACCGAACCAATTCCCAACAACACGGGACTAATGTCCGAGCCTAAGAAAGAAGTAATCGGGGGAAAAAAAATTGTCGATCGATTTTCCGCCTCCGCCGTCTCCGCGAACCACCTGCCGGCGTTTGTCGGCGGTGGCCCGGGCGCGCGCGGCCCCCCGGGGGGCCCGGCCCCCGAGGCGCCAGCGGGGCCCGTGTCACGTTAATGTAAACGTTGAGGCTGCTCGATCGAAGCCCGCGTGACGTCATCAGCCACGTCGCGCAGTTCTCAGAATCGATCGAGTCTGCGTTTACGCACCGCGGTTGTGTCGGCCGGTTGAGTTTTTTCCAAGTGCGGGGGGACGCGGGGGATGGGGGGCACGGGGGTCAAATCGGACCGCAATGATGAGAAAACCCACCCTCGTGTCCGCCGCAGTCATGTCCTCGGCAATCGGCTGGTTCCGGCTCGCTGGAGCCGACGCGCCGCAACGGTCCCCCGGGGCCCGGTCTCGCGAGGCCCGTTAGCGCGCGCGCATCACGCTCGGGCCCGTGGTTCGCGACGCCGACGCCAACGTCGTTTCACGGCAGGCCGACAAACGGTGCCTCGTTCCGTACGCAGGCCGAACTGACACCAACTGGAAGTGACGCTTCGGCGGACAACGCCAGGTGGAATTGTACAGGGGGGCCGTCAGAGGGTGAGACGCCGCGCACGCGTCGCGACGCGCGGCGCAAACCGACCCGACGCCTTCGAGAGACGAGCGTCGACGCGGCACTCGATATCCGCGCATATTGTTGTCCGCTTGGCGAAGATGGATCGCCGGGGCTAACGAGGGCCAAGACGTCGGCGCCGTGACGTCCTTGAAACGTCGCGCCGACGTCGAAGGGACGGTTTTTACATGCTTATTTTGAAGTTTACGTCGAAGAAAATAGACCATTACACGCACAATTAGTTCACTTTATGAGATAGTCTATTGTTGAACATCTTGTGTTTACTCGAAACGGAGACACACTTGCTGGAAGTGGTTTCTTTTCTTCGGCTAACGATTTCAGAACAAGAGAGTCACAAAGTTCGAACGCTTTATCTTTGTTCTGTATTGTTAGAAATCTTTAAAATACTTACCCCCTTTAAAAAGCGGATCCTTCTGTGGAAGCCTCATAAATGGTACAGAGATGATAAGTCAGTGGAACGTGTTTCCGATGTTTGCAGGAAGTTTAGATTGGAGTATGGGTGATCAAAGATATAGGCTGAAAAAGATAGTAAATGATGAATTGCATGTTTTTTTATACGTTAATGCAAAGTAATATTAATGTTTACGGGACGATTAATGTTACATGGACAGAAATATATACTTAAAACCACGGAAAGAATTTTGTTAAGTTAACGTAGTGTACTTACCAGTTAAACGCCAAGTGTACGATTGAACGTCACTGGAGTATCCCTCTGACGTTCGTAAAAGATCTGTTAACTGAAGGTTGGATAAGGCAACTAAAAAACACATTTTTATTATTATTAACATTTCTAAATTCCTAAATACCAGTGTTCTGAATCTTTTCGTCCCTAAAAACTGAAATACAATAACGTGACAGTGAAAACATAAACAATACTAAAGCGTTGATTAATGAAAGTCATGCTTATCATCTTCAAATGACGTTTCAGAAAGCCACAGATTTTATCACTGTGTCAATTCTACACAGGAAAATATTAGCATTAAAAAATCACACCGATATACTATCTTCTCTGTGTATCACTGATTTTGCAAAACGATTTAAGACTGCAAACTTGCGTTATAGATTCAGTATTAGATAGTCGCGTCGCACAGTAACATTGTAACACTATCATTGAAATCGATGTGTACATGCCACAAAAATGTGTGACTTTTAATGATAAAAAAAATTTAAAAGAAACTACGTATGTATTAACATTTTAATTTTCATTTCATTTGGATCTGGTTTTGCAATTTACTAAAAATTAAAATCGGTTTTAAAAATGATTTCATCCAGGAATCACGTTTCTCACGGTTCATCTTGAAATGAACAAAAATATTTCCAAATTTTTCACTAATTTTGTATTTAATATTAATAAAAAAATATTATACAAAATATATATATAATTTGTCTATTACATTTACGATGCACTTTTCATCTTTTGCAATCTCATCATAACACGACTCTCACTTTAATACGACACCGATAAAAGTCAGTGTTTGTTTTCCTAGCCAAGTAAACCACGTACTATCTTGTCAAGTATCACATTTCTAATAAGTCATGCCTGATTCAATTTTTACTACAAGGTAAAACCATTTCTCCGAGACATTGAAATTGTATTATTTTAACCCTCTTTCTTGTCAGAGCCATGATTCAACTATAACTGAGGAGCAAATTACAGTTCTATGTTCAACTAATCACAGCAATGTATCATTTTTTCGTTTTATTGAAAGAGACGTATAGTACATATTATTTTCTAATTCGCAAAAAGCTCACAAAAGAAATGATAAGTAGTAATGAATTCAATACATTTACTTTTCATTTCAAAATTTTATTTTCCAATTATGCTCCAATACATAAACATACAAAAAAGGAAAAATAATAATGAGCGCACTTTCGAAAACATAAATTTCTTATTATAGAATGTCTTAAATATAGATATATCCAAACTCTGGCAAGATAGAATTCTACACTGGAAAAACAAGATCTTTTCTTTTCGTAGAAAAGACATTTTATAAATGTCTAAACTTCTCCAGATGAAACACTTGTTCTTACAGTGTATTTAAATGACTCGAACAAGACATACTTTCAATTCATATTCAATATTATATACAATTTAGAACAATGGACATAGGACCATTCGAATTGCTTTGCGGCATCGCAGCTGTACTTCTCTTCTTTTATTACACATGCACTCCATACTACAATTTTTGGAAGGAACGCGGGGTCAAAGGACCAACGCCCCTACCGTTATTCGGTACCTTCAAAGATGTGATTTTGCAGAAGCGTAACATGTTGGAGCAAATCAGGATATACTACAAACAATACCCCAACGAGCGAATGATTGGTCTCTTCTCGAGAAACAACCCAATTCTGTTGCTCAAAGATCCGGAAGTCATTCAGGATGTTTTAATCAGAGACTTTTCCAAATGGATGGCACGAAATAGAAGGATACACGAGAAAACGGAACCGCTTTCGCAACATTTGGTGAGCTTGGAACCAAAGCGATGGCGACCATTGAGGATCCGATTGTCTCCAATTTTCACATCTGGAAAACTGAAGGAGATGTTTCCCATAATCGATGAATGCGGCGATCATTTGAACAATTACTTGAAGAGTATAACTGCGCTGGGCGAGCCGATCGAGGTGCGAGAATTAACGGCAAAATTTACTACGGATGTCATTGGCAACTGCGCGTTCGGATTAAAAATGAACGCTCTGAGTGACGAGAAGAGTGAGTTTCGAGAAATGGGACGGAAATTGTTTCGAATAACATGGTGGAGGATGATTAAATTCACGATCCGGGAACAGTTTCCTACAGCGTACAGCTACTTGGGTGCGATTTTTCGGGACACGGAAACGACCGACTTCTTTGTCAACTGTCTGAAACAGACGATTGAATATCGTGAAAAGAACAACATCAGGAGGAACGATTTCGTCGACAATTTGCGCGATCTTAAAAATAGCACTAAGAAGATAGGCGACATGGGTAAGACTTCGGGAAAGCTATATTGAATAGGCGTGGCCAATAACGCTTAGGACCACAATAAAATTCCGCCCTAGTAAGAACTTTCAGCTATAGAATTTCATTTGGAAAAGAAAGTGAAAAAGAAATTATACCGAGAAAAATCAAATGCTGCCGGAAGAGTTGATTGATCGTTTTGTTTTTTGGATGGCAATTTCTAGTCTGAAATCAATTATAACAGTGAGAAACGAAGTTGATAAAAATTATGAAAGATTTGTCAAACTTGCCATACAGAGCAACGTGTAGTGTAATTATTTAGGAATTATTTTATAGAACTTAAAGTAAATTATCCGATCGAGGGCTGAAAGGAGGTCCTTTCCGCCCCTGTAATGAATAAGCAAAAAAAGCCTATAATATTTTTTTTCGATAAATCCAAAATATGATATTGACACTTACAAATCCTCCTTAAACCACTTTTCTTTTCATGTGTAAACGTAGTTTATTTATGGCATCATTTTGATTTCTAGATATTACCGATACTTTCCTGGCTTCGCAGGCGTTTATTTTTTTTGTAGCAGGATTTGAAACGTCGTCTTCCACAATGAGTTTCATGCTTTACGAATTAGCCCAAAATCATGATATTCAAAATAAAGTACGAACTGAAATTATGGAAGTATTAAAATCTAACGATGGGAAATTGACTTATGACGGTGTCAAGTCTATGTCGTATCTGCATAAAGTATTCCAAGGTTTGATAACTGCAATTAAACGTTTATTTCGTTTTATTTATTTTTTATTTGAACATTTGAAACTACGTAAAATAATTGTATACGAAAGAAGTGAAATAATGAAAAATGAGCAAAAACCAAAAAACAAAGAAAAAAAGTGCAAGTTGCTTTTCAATGCAATTCAATTATATTAAAAAATACAAAGGAAAATATAACTCAAAACATGTAGTACTTCTAAAATTCCATTTATCGCAGCCGTACTGTACATATTTTTGAAATCTAATTTTCTTTTACTATTATCATAAAACTTAATTTCATAAGATTAAAAAAACCATTAAACTGAAACAACCAATAATTGGTCAATTACGACTTACAGCAATTGAGTTGCATTTTTTGAATTACATTTGACCAACAATTAGCCAAGTATAATTGTCTTACATTTAGTAAATAATTATCCAGTAATGGGATAGACTTTTTAGATATGTTTCTACGTTCTTCACTGGCCAATAACAGCCCCATTACTGGTTAATTTCATATAGTCAATTAAATTGGATTAAAACTAAACTCAATATTTGCTCTATTGGCAAAATTAAATACAAACACATTTAAATAATTCAACATGCTAATAGGTAATAAAATATAAACGCATTGAAATATCGTTAATCATAATCCAGACGAAACTGTTATAAATTTATTCATTATATTAGAAAAAAAAAAAAAAAAAAAAAGATTATTTTACGTAATAGTTTCCAATTTGGGTCATAAGTATGATTAGATAATTATTCATTATTTTATAAAAATGTTTTTTAAATAAATGAATTTTTATTGAATGATAAACATTGAAGGTGTATCGTTATCATTTATATATTTTGAATTCAGTCACCTTTTATTACGACTTTTTATAATTTTAACTTGATTTTCAGAAACTTTAAGAAAACATCCACCAGCAGCTCAAACCTCAAGAAGATCAGTCAGTGAATACACATTTGCTGGAACAAACATTACAGTACCAGAAGACATTGCAGTCGTGGTGCCAATTTATTCAATCCATCACGACCCGGATATTTACCCCAAACCAGAAGTCTTTGACCCCGAACGATTTAGTGAAGAAAATATAAAAAGTCGACATCCAATGTTTTATCTTCCTTTCGGAAACGGTCCTCGGAATTGTATCGGTGCGTATTTCAAATTTATGTTTTTGAGTCAGAAATATCTTATTGAACAAAATATTGATTATTGGAAAGAATCCAATAAGTAAATCCACCATTGCTCGAATGAGAGTTGGCATGATTGATTTCCAGTTAAAAATCAGTACGTTTGATCAATATATTTATTTATTTCTAATGGATTTTCAGTTAAATTTTAAATTTAAATGAAAATTAGGATTTTTTACATAGGGATGAACATTCATAACCATTCACGTGTTTGGAGTATCATTTACACCGATATTGAGTTTCTATCGTAAAATTATACCAGAAACTATGTTGCGGTTCATAAACTAAAACTTAAACTTCATCGTTTTTTCTACTTTCATTATCCTGCTTGTATTTATTATTAAAAGTAGGAATTTAACTACATGTTTCACATGTACATAAAAATATAACAAAGCTAATTATAAAATAACATATATAGTTGGTGGTACTTCCACGTGAACCATTAATGATTTATTTTCTTTCTTTTCATTTCAAATTTCATTTTTAGGAGCTCGATTTGCCACATACCAGTCTAAGGTTGGCATAATCAAGATTTTGCAAAATTATTCAATAGATATATGTGAGAAGACTGAAATACCGTACGCTATACATCCGGCGGCTTCTTTATTAAGTCCCAGAAATGGGATCCATTTAAAGTTAGTGGAAATTAAATGAAACGTGTGAATTATGATAACGTGACTTCGTGAATGATCTTCCATGTATAAGACAGTGCTACGTTTCAAAGAAGCGAATGACTGTCAAGTTATTACAGCCCAAGAGCAGTAAAAATGTTAAACCATAAATTACTACGATCTAAGAAAAGATATGTAAATAAGTGTAATTATAATTATATTTAAAGTAAATAAAGCGAAGTATATCTACTAAATTGATTTTATCTTTTATTGTGTATTCCCTGACAAACTTCAACATGCGAATTATCAAGTCCTCGATTTTCCAACGCTTTTAATTTCAGTTGGAAAATAAATATTCAATAATATAAGAGACGTTTGCTTGTTGTCTTTCAATTTGTGAAGGTAAATGAATGAAGAAATTAAGGGCATTTTTTATAGATCCATTGACGATCTCACAAACCTACATAGTGAATTGCGAATCCTTTGTTGAATTCAAGATTCTTTTGTACATTTTTACGAACTCATTGTCAATGTAAACACACGTATTATCACAGCGCAATCAATTTCAGAAAGACGTCTAAATGATAATGACAAATTTTTAAAGATAATGCTAAATCGAGTTTACGATCGTGACAATTTTCTATTTTCCACGATAAATCAAAAGTTAACATTCTGTTACCCAATAACACAATTTCCCTGTAAATGTTACAGAAATATTTTCGGAATCTTCAATATCCGTGGAATGTTTTTGGGACATTTCCCGAACACTTGCGTTGATAAGCAATCACGATCGGAACGTGCTAATGTATTTTCCCTGCGAAAATTTCAAATTGATGAATCGTTTAATTAATTAAACGAGACAAATAATTACATCAATGAAGTAAGAATCAATTAAAGAAACATTAAATATATAATTTGATATATTCATTGAGAAAATATTTTTGAAAAAACTGAAACTGATAGGACTCTTTTTTCCTGTTTCATCGATCATTATCATTATATAATTGTGAGAACGTGCACAAGAATCAATACAATAGCGACAAACGATGGGATTTGCTGCGAGTATGCTGACAACATAGTAAATCAAGGACGTAACGCGAGAGAAGGTTATATGAGATGGAGCAAGCTATTGCTCCAAAGCATAACACATCATGAAGACTTTTAGTTAGCAATAAAGTTTTTTTCATTGCTGATAATACGCCGAGCGCAATGGATTCGATGGATTATACGAGAACATCTGGAGAGAAGCCCATTTTATATGAGGATCTTGAACTGTGGATGACACGACTACCAGCGCTTTTGAAAGCCCTACCAATTATTCACTTGGCTATACCCGGTAAATTTGAAATTATTCATAACGTTCATTTCATCTTTGCAATTATTTGTACCAGTATTAAAGTAACTAAATTAATTGATTTAATAAAAAATCCAACAAAAGGAAATTGACATAATATTAATGTATTCTAGCATTAAAAAAATCTAATGCAATGTTTAAAAGTAAGTCATATGGTGGAATGGATATTTTAAACAAGATTCAGCTTCATGAATACATTTAATATTATAAAGTCAAAAATTATTTAAAATATTAAGCGTAATTAATTATTGTTTCTTTACCAAATCTACGATAAATTTAACGTCATTTAAATTGTAACAATAAATTGTTATTAATTCAATTATAATTTCCTTTTGTTTAAATGGTTTATTTAAATATTTAAACAATATTTACACTCACAAAAATGTTAGTTTGAAATAAATAGATTATTTTCAAATTGGAGTATTGTCTGAAAAGTTATAATCTATTTATTAAGAAGAGAATATACTTGCTTAAAACTAAAATTTTTGGCTTCTTTGTTAATGTATTATAAAACAGCACAATGACTTACCATCTTATAAACAGGAAAAATTGCTCCTGTGAGTCACGTCATTAAAAACAGAACACCTATTGAAATGAAGTATCATTTCATATCCTTTGTTTCAATCCCTTATAATAATTTATGATTTCACGCACCGACTCGCTGCGTTCAATGCCAATAGGTTCTCACGACTCCATGACCTATACAATTCAGAGTCGCAATGACGTTAGTCCTGACGAATCTGTAATCGTGCAATTCCTCGGTACCTACTTTGGAGCTATTACCAAACCTCTTGTATTCAATTGGTGCGTGACCCAATACGACTCCATCGAGGAACAACTGAACGGTGGCATTAGATACCTTGACCTGCGTTTGGCTGCTAAACACCAGTCCGACACATACTTTGTCCATGGTCTATATGGCTCTGAAATTGGTCCACCTTTGAAAACAATTAATGAATGGCTAACAAATCACCCAAATGAAATAGTCATCCTAGATTTCCAGCATTTCTATTCGTTCAGCGAGGCACATCATCGCAGTGTTGTGGATTTGATCAGACAAACTTTTCAAGGCAAAATTTGTCCGGCTTACAACAGACTAGAAAACGTTTCTCTCCAATGGATGAATTCCATGAAATTTCAGGTTTTGGCTATTTTCTGTAAAAAAAAAAAATACTGTCGAATGTTAAAATGTACTTTTTTGTTTTATTATTTAGGTGTTAATTTTGTATATGCGTATTTCGTAACTTTTACTGGTATAAAAATATAGTGTTATTAAAGAACAGTTTTGAAGTACTATGAAAAATGCGATTAAAATTTAGTCATCGTATACGATTTTGTATAAGTTCGTAGCCTTTTTAACGAACTTAATAAAAACATTAACAGGAGTGCACAAAATCACGAGGTGCACTTCCTTGAAAATGATGTTTATCATCCCTACTATCCTTAAGGAAGGGTATTAAGTGATTTCTGTCATAATTTTTCATAGTATTTCATACTTGATTTTTCATTCTGAAACTCTATTCTTTGAACCAGAGTATTCGTAAATTAAAAAATAATGGAATTAAAAATTAAACGAATATTATACTTATAAATAAGGTTTTGGTCATTTACCGCAACATCGTGGCGAGGCATGAGAGCTGGCTTTGGCCAAGTGGATTGTGGCCCACACCATGGCCTAATACTGTGAGTTCCAATCAGCTGCTGGAATTCTTGAATAGGACCCTAAAAGAGCGATCAAACAGTGCTGGATTTGTGTCGCAGTGTCTCCTGACGCCGGACGTGCCTTACGTATTGAAACATATATGTGGCAGTTTGCACGATAGTTTAGGAGTGAAATGTCAGAATATCGTCCTTGATTGGGTTCAGCAAAACCAGCCTGGACCTAAGGGTATTAACGTCGTGATTGCAGATTATATTTCAAATTCGGACTTTGCATTTTCGAAAACTGTTATTCAAAGGAACGTAGATCTGTTAGTGCCAAGGCAATTGGAATATAATGATTGGCATATGAAAGGTTGATAGTTTGGTAAAACAACGATTTGATACCTATTGATTACAATTATATTCCTATTCGAAAAGATTAATAGAAATACTGTAATACAAATATCCATCTAAAAAGAAAATAAAATTATCAGTAGAAAATATCATATTATTTTTGTCTTTTTATATTACTATTAAGAGGATTTTATGAGACTCAAAAGGAGTTTTATAAGATTAAAGTAAATCAATAATTTCAGACATAATTTTAATCATAATAAAATTTATGAAGAAAAAGATAAAAGTGATTTAAAACAATTAAATTCAATGCAGCACAATTACACTTACAC
>JABFOV010006380.1:0-10749 GCA_022817685.1 Aradophagus sp. ZL-2020
GAGTATGTCATTTTTAATAGTGGAAGTGATTGTACAGAAACTAAGGATTAGTATAAAATGTGTCAATAGAAATTTTTTACAACTTTCAATATATGTTACTAATGCGTTTTAAAATGCAAAATTTCCAAACTGCATATATACAATTAAAGTTCTAAACATTTATTTCATAAAAATCTGTGTAGTAAATTTTAATTGAATAAAGAGATAAATTATTTAATAATTCTATTAATTGTCTAATATTCGACTTCATTTGTATTCTAAAAGTCAAGTTATAATCCTTTTCTTTCGTGTTTGTAAATTTAATGTACAAAAAGGATAAAAATGTACTCGCAACTGAGGGGTAAGATTGTTGGCATCTTCGAGCAAGAATATTATTTTATATTAATAAAGGATAGGCAATACAGTCTACATAAGTGCGTCCTGTATTTAACATAAAATTATTAACATAAAATAACATTTTCGCTTGAAGACGCCATGTATCATACAATAGTCGTTGAAGTAAAAGTATCTCTTACTATACGATGTAGTAAAAAGAGATGAACAACTACAAGTAGTATTTCTATGAGACTAATTCTATCGCGCCATCAATGAAGGTATGTAAAAAGAAAGAACAAGTAGAAATGGAATAACAATGAGCATCATTTTTTATCTTTACTTGTGCATGTAAATTATGGAGGCCATTGAATTGCCAGAAGAAAATACACAGAGAGGTCAATTCACGGTTGATGATTTGGACATAGAAATTCTTCCACTTATTTATGAAATAATTCGAAGGTATATTTAATGTTCTAACCTGTATCTATAGCTGTGATTTCTTTTGTAACATTATTCGATTTGATGTCACAATGTTATATCATATAATTAAAGTATTATGACTTTATATTTTACATACAAGTTACTATATATTTTACATGTTACTTTTTATTGTCAATATTGAATCATTATATGTAACAAAATTTTTTTTTATATATCACTCAAGGTGTTAAGTATAAGTTCTCCGTTTATTTTTGAACCCAAGACAGTGAATAGTGACATTTATACATATAGGAACATGCACTTTTTATTTTGACGTAATTTATTTATATATTATACATATATTTTTTTTCTTCAGCATTGAAAAAGATCCTCACGATACGTCGCAGAAAGCTAAAGAATCACAAGACACAAGTCACAAAATATTAGAATTGCAAAAAAAGTTAGATTCTGCAAGAGCTCAGGTACATTATTATTTGTTATAATTGCTATAATAACCTTCTGTTTTTATATAATTAATAATAATAATAATAAATCTTCCCAACGAGCCATGCCTAGAGGTCCGTCATATGTCCAAATCTCGAGCCAGATTTGAACCAGTTTTAGTCCCTTCGTCTAGAAGTCTATTTTATAGATCTATATTTAATCGAGATTAAATAAAACAAATCTCTAATAATGGACTAAATTAGTCTACACTAAAGTCAGATTCGAACATAAAACTGGATTAATTTATATATTAAATTGATATTATGTCTAGATATTATGTTAGATAATTTGAAATTCTAATGTTTTCATTAGAATTTCAAAGAATTTGCATGATTATTTTTCTTGTTATTCTGCAATTATATAGAATGCCTTATTTGATATAAAATAATTTTTGAATTTCAGATAAAAAGATTACCAGGAATAGAATATAGCAAAGAAGAACAATTACAGAAACTAGAAACACTGTGCAAACAATTGAGACTGAAAAGAGAACTCTTACTCAAGTATAGAAATATGTGTTCCTTTGAAGTACCAAAAGTGTAAATAAAATTTCATGTTGATTGACTAAAGCATTGTGAAGAATGGTTTTACGAATGATTCTCCGTTACTTGGCAAGTAATGAAAACTTGATTAACAAACTGGCTGAATCGAGGCCGATCAGACGAGCGGCGCAATTGTGTGTGTACGTTATACATAAAACGAATAATTTAAATATTCCTTATCGATACACTGATAATCCAAAAGAATTGGCTAGTCTAATAGTAGCAATAGTAAAGAGGTTTTCAGTCAATCTAAAAAAAGAATTGGAAGAAGCGAAACGACAATTACAAGAAAAAAAACCTAAGTAGATGATCTATTCGAATGTAACATGAAGAAGTGTTTTTATGTAATGAATGATGGAAATATAAAAATTGAAACGTAAGATTTATTTGTTTATTAAATAACCTAATCAAAGACTTAAAAATGTCAATAACATATTTAATATATTTGATGCACAATGTAACATAAATTGTTTAAAACGCTTATCTTGTTTTGGATTTAGTTACTTTTTTTTTTAAATCTTCAAATAATAATCTTTATCAACAGGATCTCCCTTTTTTTACACGACATTACAAATAGTATATAAAACAAATAAACTAAATAGAATAAAGAAAAAGAAAAATTGTATAATGATTATAAACACATAACAGAGATATGTAATTTTACATAAAAAATGTATAAAAAAAAGTTTAAATTGTATGATCTGTTTTATTTTCGTTTAAGTTATGCAAAATTATTCACAATTTCTTCTGTTTGAATCACGTTTTCAATATTCATCAACAACAATTTTTCTTTCTCTTGCTTTACAGTCTGCGTTTTCCATTCTCGCTGTGCAAATTGTTTGGAATTAAAGTATATAATTAATCGATCACAATACATATTCTTATTCATTTTCCTGTTCAACAAACAATATAAAAATTCGGACCCGGCACCTTGGTGTAGTAGTGAAGGCGTCTGCTTGGTGAGCGTGGGGACCTACTCTCACCTAGCTGCGTTTTTTCAACACCTCAACAAGGTAGCTGGGGAGGTGGTAGTAGGTATACGGATTCGGTGTACATGTCTATAAAATGTGGCATATACGCCGAATGTGATGTGAGAAACCCGAGAAGTTCCAGACCACACTAGGCTGAATAATAAGATAGTATAATAAAAAAAATATATATATATATAAAATTGAAGAAGAGATTCCAGTTAATTATAACTTTGTTAAAGTATTTTTCATTATTTTCGTTAAAATCTTCAGGTAACTGTTTTTTAATTTATTCATTTGAAGGGTTAATTCCAGGAAAATTAATCATAAAGAATATGTTTTTTAGGGTGATTAAAATTCGTAATTCTATAATTAGTAGTGCTTGGAATACCCGTACACTCGGATACTCGACCTGACCACCCAATTACCTGTTTATATGGGTAAGATTCGATTCTCTGGATATTTGGGTATCAAATTTGTATTTCTCGTATTACCCACAGAACCCAAATTATAAAAACCAAACTAGCACTCAACAACCCGTAAAATTGTTTAATTTTATATTTATATTTAAATAATAAAATAATTAATAATATAAAACAACAGGTCTTATATTATACAATTTGAATAGTACTATATCTTATATGGTATGAAAATAATACATTTAATTATGAATAGTAAAATTATTTATTATTATTATATAATCCTCTAATAAAAATGAAGGAGGCGGTATACAGGCACTATCCAGTTTTTACAAGGTCCTTATAAGTGCCATGTACTGCATTGTAAATATCTACATTTCGCTTCATTCATTTTTATTCGGATCACGTCCATATACAGAATACAATAATTAGGAAAATCTGTTTTCATATACTGTTACCAAGTTGTAATAATCTCTTGTGGGAGAAATTTGTTTAACTAGTTCCTGGTATATATAAAAATAAAAGATAATGTAAAAGTTGATAAGAATTTGGCGATTATATCATTGGCGTAAATGACTGATTTTATTTTGATGTAAATAATATGTGGCGCAAATGATATACAGCCATGTCGTGTCTGATACCCATGTGTCAGGAAAATCTATTCTTACTTGTATAAATTGTATTAATCGAATGGTCAGGAATTTTAAGAATAGATTTTTTTTTTCGGAAGTAAGTAAAATTTTCTTTGTATTACAAAAATTCACAAATTAGTTGTCAATACTAACTCAATATTGTAACATTAATTATCCAGAAGTCCCTAGTTCCATAACTTGCAATGTTGCCTCAATGTTGAAGGCAAGAAACCTTTAATCTTTTGGGATGATGGATTGTTCGACCAATTTCACTATCGGATGATTCTGATTCAGAGTCATTGTAGCTTTTTATATCTGGCTCTTGTTTGACGTCACAATTATCAATTGCAAAATTGCCAGTAATTTTAGCTTTTTCTAATGTTCGTACTGTATGAAAAGTATATAATCATTAATATAATCAAATATTTTATTTATGCAGTATGTTGCAAAAATTGATGTTAATATCTACTTAAATTAACAATTGTACTGTTCAAATTCGTGACCTTTAATAGACATTTCTTGAGATTTCTTATTGTAGCAAGAAAAATTTGTCCAAAAATTTAACAGTAAAAATGAATTAACAATTCAAAGTAAATAATTGAAGAGGCAAACTTTCCTTTTTTTACTGAAATAAATTAATTTATTAATCACATAATATGAAATTAAATACCGAGTAACAAGTTTTCTCAACTTATGGCTCTCATAGTGTGTACATATAAATAGCCAGAAAGAAAAAACAATTGAATTCAAATACGTTTTCATTGAACATGTTTGTTAATTTGAACAACACAGTTGTCAACATTATGACTTACATTTTTGCAACACCCTGTAAACAACATAAATTAATAAAAATTGATACATACTTTGAGATTCCAACAAATTATTTTGTCGTTTTAAATCATCTATGTCCGTTTGGTGAGATGAATTCTTACGTCGCATAAACATTATATATTCTGCTGCCTTCTTAAGAATCTGAGCCCTACTAGCGACTTTTTCACCTTGTAAAGAAGGTACAGAATCACGTAAACTCGAAAAGCTGTCTTTTATATGATCTCTTCGTTTTCTCTCTAGAGCATTATGGTGAGCTCTTTTTTCAGCCTGAAGAAAATTTACTATTATTATTTATTTGAATAGATTCTTTTTTATTCAACAATATGTATGTATATAAATATATATGAGTATAAATTGGACACCATATATTAGAATTTGATTAATATTACTGACTGTTAATATTAATATAAGTGAATATATTATACTCTAATAAATAATTCTATTGTGTGATTAACATTTTTTCACAGGCAATTTTAATATGATTTATTAGATTTTTCACACTTTAAATTGTATCTATTAACCTGTGAGTAATATTGTGTATTATTTGAATGTCTCTGTCTGGAATCAGAATCCTCTCCTTCCTGAAAATAATTCAGTAACATGATAGATACGCATATACTCATATATTTTAAAAGTGATAAGATTTCATACTTACATCACTTTCAATGTCGATGTCTCTATCATCATCACTCATTTTTAATCAGTGAAATCTCGGGCAAACCTGCAAATAAATACAACATAAATAATTTAATTTCATTAATTAAAATACATTTATTCATTATTTAATTTTGTTTGTTTGTTTGTAATTTTTGGCTTTAGATTTTATGACTATAGTTTAGGACAAGCAAATTTGCAGAGAAAATTTTGTTGTAATTGTATTAATACAATATTAATTCAGGGTTGTTACTTACACCTGGAAAATAGAGATAGATGTATACAGTTTGTATAAATCCATCTCTTTTTTCCAGGTCTAAGTAACAACCCTGTAATTACATAAAGAAATGAAGAAAACGAAAACGGAAAATAAACAAATTAGAAAGTTTATAAATAACACAGCTAACCTATAACTGACTTTAAAGAAACGAAGCATAAAGGCATGTAGTAAAGAAAAAAACAAAAACGGAAAATGAACAAATAAATTAGAAAGTTTACAAATAACACAGCTAACCTACAATTGTTTTTAAATGACAAATTAATTTTAATATATTGATATTTGTTGATAAATTTATTGGCCGTTTCTTACCTTGAAAGGAAACTAATTTTCGTATAACGTATAACTCATGTTACATTAATGAATTTCAAGATTAGAACTGCTGTGTTGTTTTGTTTATCAACAATGTGAAAAACTACCTTTAAAACTGGTCACACCTTATGATGTTAATAAAACTGTGTTGGTGCATACATTTACTTGAAATTATAAAAAAAGCGAATAAAAAGTGAAATAGTAACAGAGAAAGCATTAGGTGGCTTAGTACTTACGCGATTGTGAAGATTACACGACGCAGGAGACAAAAGCAAGAAAAGCTTTCCTATCACAGTCGTTATCACCCTGTATATGTGCCCCTATCCTGTATATTTTCTTTTAACTGTATCAAGCGCACAGGAGAATAACACCTCAACTAATATTACCACAAGTGAGAGAAAGATGACTATATAAATCTGGTGACATTACCAGCTGATAAAATGGGGACCAACTGATCTGCCGAAACGTAAAAAGTCCTACGTCGATGAAATCACTAATCACTAAATCAGTAAAATGTGACGTGTTACATGTAAATGCTGCTTTAAAGTAACGCATAATCCCCTCGCTAAATATGAAGTATTACTGTTTCGTGTACTATTTTCGAAAATATTTATAAAAGAAAAATTATTAAAGTCAATAAAGAGATGTTTTACATTATTTTATCTGATAATCCTTTTAATTTTGAATACAATCGGATTATAAAACTAACTTAAATTTTTTATTTTTTCTCTCACTTTTATTAGTAAACATTTATTATTTAAACACGTGAGATAAAATTCTTGTTATCCTTAATAGCTAGAATCCAAGGAGCCAGGTAAAATTGCATTCCAAAGCGATTTTTAAAAACAAAATTAAACAGCGCCACCTGCGGCCGGTAAGAAAGCAAGCATCGAAAACGCGCGTAATCTCGATGGCGGCTCCGGGGACGGTTGCTGTATCGCGTAACTTCAGGGTTATGATTGCCATCATCCTGAATGGCAATTCTCGTATTGGAAGAGAGTTGTCGGTCGCGATGAGCGTCGCTGTCTGAGGGTCCCATAGCTCGCAGGTGTTCGCGATTCGCGCGAAAATGGCTCACATCATCCCGTCGATCAGCTAGACATTAATGAAATTGAAAAAACGCAAAAGCTTGTGCGCGCAGTGCGTGAGTATGCCCGCCAAGGTTTCAAAGAAGGTCGTCGGTATGATCATACGAAGTCGAAAATCTATCATGAAGGACGGAGTCATCACGGTAATACAACTCACACGGTTTACTCATGTTTGCTTTTTTGACGTAGATCGTCCGACGCGCGCCTCGATGCTCTCAGTACGTTGCGGGCCTCGAGTCGCGTGATAAAAAATAATATTCTTTGGTCAAACGAACCTTGGTTTGCTCGTTCACTGCTGTCAAAACTTGATCTTCTGTCGCAAGTTTTTTTTTTTTTGTTTTGTGTGGTTTGTTTTTTCTTTCCTTTCTTTTATAAATTTACTGCTTCGCTATGTTGTGATTGTGTTTCATATTCTGAGAGAAACAATTTTTTTGAGTGAACCAAGCACAAAGCTTCTACCACTCGACACACGTCACACACTTGTTGGATTCGTTTATTTGACTATTTATTCACTTCTGCCAACTTTTCCTTATTTTGTTGTTTTATTACATTGTGTTTAAAGCAGATACCTCTGTCAAACAATGAAGAATAACATTTGTTTCAGCTCTGTTTTATCTTGTTTGCAATTCAGTAACATTTTTTTTTTTTTTTTTTTTCGTTTATAATAATGACATTTTTTTTATGTCGTTTTCAACATTTCTTTCATTTTATTTCAATGTGGTTTTTAAATATTTTGTTAAATTCATAATTTTTTTCTTTTTGCCAAAATGACAGCTTTTTTTGTTTTTGATGCTGTCGGTGCGATGAAATTTCATTATTTAATTATAACATACGAATAAAATAATTAGATTACTCGTCTTGGATAAGGTAACATTCATCTTGAAATTATTACAATAAGTGTAGATAAGCAAGGTGATAGTTGTCAAATATACCAGCGGTTTCTGCAAAATTGAAAGAGGATACAGGTTTGTCTAAAGGAATTACAACGTCGTGAAATAATATCACATTTAAACATTTGTTACGAACAAAGAGATTGAAAAGCAATTTGTATTATGCAGCGTTCGCATTTTTCCCGGAGTTTGCCAAAGGGTTAGGTTTGGTTACTTTTTAGGTTAAGAAGTTAGCTGAAAGGGGCTAGGAGCAACCGCATGCATTGCCAGGGGCGCAGCTATAGATACTATTTCGGGTTTTTATGTATAAAAAAGGAACCAAGTAAAACAAAATTGCAATTTTTTCTTCATCACTGTTAACGACATTATATATGTATAATAATTAATATTTGAAGCAACATTTTTAAAATATTAAATTCTTTATTATTACATATTAAATCTTAAATTATATTTCAGTAATATTTCAAAGTAAATTTAAATGTCAATATTTGAGCATGAAAAAAGCATTGATTTTTTTTATAAAATTCAAACAAATATATTTAATATGCTAAAAATTGAATCAATATATTTTGTATTGTGAAAATCAAAATTAATACTTTGGATATCTTTGTAACCGTTACTATAAAGTAAATATTCAAAACTAATAAGTACAAAGAACAAAAAATTAAATAAAAAATTAAGTAAAAATTTCTATACAAAATTCGGACTCAAAAACTTTTGCAGAAACCTGGATCTATGCAAGAAATTATCTGGGTGCTCATACAACATAGCTGTAGTTTTATGTGATGGAAGTTCCAAACGTTTTTTTATCAAGGAATTCGAACTTTGAAAAAACATGTACAAAGTACAATTTTGGTTTCCATGTTTTGTATAATTTTCGTAAATTTACTTAAAAGAATGTAAAGTTAAATGACATTGATTGATGACGTTGATAAAAAAACGTTTCAAACTTCCTTCACATGTAGTTGTGATCTAACATGAAAACTAACACGAATATACAGCGTTTCTCGAACGTCCAAACTATGTTGAATCCACATTAAAGACAATTAATGAACGTGCAATTTGATTCACTTTGTTCCCAAAACAGACTCCATCTATAAGATTTGTGTATCGAAATGCCAACTAAAACTCCAGTCGAATTTGTTATTTTCTGCCCAAGAAGAAATTCGCTCTTGACTTTGCAAGTAAAGTCTACTTGTCGCAAACCTAGACCAAAAATCAGAATAAAAAAAAAGAAAAAGAAAAAAAGGTCCGACCACATTGAATGACGCCGCAGGGCCGGGGCGCGCGGCCGTGCCGGCCCTGCGCGTTGATATATCGAATATCGAATAATATCAGAGGGAAGGGGTGGCGATCGGGCAATGCGGAGGTTCGTGCTCTTGCGTAAACTCGCGCCCGAGAGTCGGTTAGTCCGCAAAAGCGCGAGCAGCGAGTGGCGGCGAGCGGCGGCGCGGCGCGTTGGGTGGTGCGGAAGGCAACTCGGAGTCGGACGATAAGCAGCGCGGCTCGTTGTCGCGGGCGCATGTGACTCGAGCTCGCAGTGACATTGACTCGGCCGTCAAGGTTTCGCCTCGGCTCGATGGGCCGCTCGTCGTTGGAGGCGCTCGGCCAGGAGCAGCGGCTCGGCTCGCGGCGGCTCGCGGCGCGCTCGCGCTCCAAGCTCTTCTTCCGCAACGGCATCATCGGCGACTGATCCCGCGCGGCCAATTGAATGTCACGACGACGCCGACGGCGAGCCAACTGATCTTGCCTGGACGCGGGGCTGGCGTCGGGACAGCGCGAGCGAACGGACGGCGACGGCGAGGCCGGGCGCGAGCCAGGCCGCGATGCCCTGGCCCAACTAGGCCGCGCCGCCAGGCCGGCCATGCCCCCCGGCCCGACGGGCGCCCCCCCGGCGCCCCCCGAGGCCCCCGACCCCGCCGCGCCCGAGCCGAGCAACTGCCAGGAAGGCGCGACCGTCGCGCTCGACACCTCCCATACGCTCGTCCAGCGCTGCTACCAACACCTCAAGGTCAGCCCATCCTTTTTCATCCTTTTTCATCCTTTTCCATCCTTTTCCATCCTTTTCACCCCTTCAACGTGCACGAGCTTTTCGTTGACCTACTTGCCAACTGTTCGCCACATTCGTCCACTCGTTTTCGCATTCGCACTATCGAATCGCGGCCATGCATTTTCGCTTACTTCATCACGACATTGTTTGGCCGACAATGCTGCCAGTGGAACATTTCATGTGCTCCACATTGTTTGTTGGTATATGGAAATAGTGGCGTGCTCATTTGCTACTGATCAGAGGGATCGCTCGATTCAAAAATTGGAATTTAATTTAATCTTTAGTTGTAATAGTAAGAGAAATGTATCACTGAGGTGCAACAGTGAAGGCCATTTCGTTGTGTTAGTTATTAAAATTATGATAGGGCAATGTTAACTACAGATTATTATTTTATACGAATTTTTGTAATGTATTCAACATACATTCACAAGGTGGACGTATTTGTCACTCATTGGTGCATTTATGTTTTTATTTAATTTTAAGGTTTCAATTAAAACAAGTTATGCGAAAGTTTATTTGAACAAAATTGAAGAACTCTACTTCCGTTTATTAATAAATATTTAAAACTGTACTCGCTTCGGACACTGTCGATTTGTTTCGTTTCATTTTCATTTTACTGTTGACATTAAATTTGATACTTTATTTTAATTGAAATGGCGTAACGATGTGGTTAAGGTTTAACCAACATAGTTTCGTCGTCGGCTGAAAATTGTCTATGAACTGTTGTGATCAGACTTATTTTCTCCTATCCTCTCCAGCCTTACACGCTTATTTTTATCCCATTCACTCCTCCTTTTCTTCCAAATCTTTCGTCATCCCCCCTTCCATTTCGCACGCACTCTTCGAC
>JABFOV010006381.1:0-10746 GCA_022817685.1 Aradophagus sp. ZL-2020
CCCGAAGAGATATTGATGTGGATTTCTTGGGAACGAAAAAATGAAAAAAAAAAAAAAAAAATTTTTTTAAAAATAAATTAACCACAAAAAAAAAAAAAAAAAAAAAAAAAAAAAATATTTTTAAAAAAAAATAACAAAAAAAAAAAAAAAAAAAAATTAAAAAATTAAAAAATTTTTTTTTAATTTTTAAAAAAAAAAATTACAAAAAAAAAATAAAAAAAAAAAAAAAAAAAAAAAAAAAAAAAAAAAAAAAAAAAAAAACTTGAATGTATCAATATCTTTGGAAAAACAATAATACTATTAAAATTATATAAAAAAGTTATGATTAATGATGTGAATTTAAACATATGATTTTTCATTTTTTGATGAAAAAAATTTTACGATTCATTAATACAAAAAAAATATGTCGATATGAATCAAAATCAATGTCTCTTCAAAAACAATATCTCTACTAAAATAAAAAAAATTAACAAGATAAAAACACGATTAATAAAAACATTCCCATCATTCTACCTCAAATCCCTCTCTGCCATGAAAAATCGAAATTAATTAATCATGAAATCACGTTGGCAATTGCATCGGAGCGCAGAAATAGTCAAGAATCCGATGACTCCTCCATTAACCACGTCCTAATTAGCCGAAGGATGTTTTCAAAGATCCGACGAAGATATTGATTGCGATTTACGAGCGAGTTGCGGTAGGGGGGAGGGGGGACGCTCTTTCATTTTCAACCGGACAACGGTTGAATGCGTGACTCGTTTTTGTCGCAAAAAGCGTCGCGCGAGAAATCGGCCGATCTAACGATCCGGCCATTTTTGCGTCCGACGAGCGTCGCCGCGAAATGCAAAACACTTGTCGGTTCGCAGACGCAAAGTGATTAATTGCTCGCGTGGAAATTCGCCCAAGGTCTTGTTTCCCGGCGTTTGTCCCGATCCATTTTCATGCAAATCTCTTGTCGTAATCCCGCGATTTTTATTTTCGATTGAATATCACTTTATTTGAATAGTGAAATGAACATTGATGCAAAAATTAAAGAAAAAAAAACTCAAAAGGAGATAAAAATAATCAATTTAGAATAAGGAAAAAGTGAAAAAAAGATTTTATAAAAAGTTAAAAAAAAAGGAGATAATAGAAAATTAAAATTTTATTAGCGAAGGTTTAAAAAAAATTAAATTCGTTAAGAAGTATAAAAATTAAAATTTAAAAAGAAAAATATTCGTAAAAAAAAGAAAGGAATCAATAGATAAAAATAAAATTATTAGCGAAGATTTAATAAAAAAATTTTCAATTTCGAAAAAAAATGAAAATTTTAATTCAAAAGATGGGAAAAAAAGATCATGAAAAAAGTAAACGAAGGAAGGAGTTAATGGAAATCAAAATTTTATTAACGAAGAAATGGTGACAAAGTTTTGAAAAGAAGATATGCGTTATATGACCGACTGGCCAATTTTTCAGCACGAAGGGGGGGGGGGGATTCGAGTTTGTTCTCAAGAGAGTCGTAAGAGGTCTTCAAAGTGCCGAGAAAGTGTGGGAAACATCGCCTCGGAGGTTTTCGAGTGCGTGATTTGTGCGTAAAATCTCGCGCCGATGATTCAATGTAATCCGATTATTTCCATCCGATTGAATCACGTGATCTTTCAATTGGAGGTTTGCGGATTTTCGATTTCGACTTGCTTTTTCAAATTTTTTTTTTTTTCAATTATCAGTTATTAGAGATGATTAGTGTTATTGAATTATTTATTTGCTATATAAAAAAAAGATTTTTTATGTATGCATTTTTGAAATTATTTTTTAAATTGCAAAAATTAGGAATAATAGAAGAAGAATGTTTAAATGACTGAAATTTAACTTGAAAATAAAAATCAAAAACGATATTATAAAGACAAAAACAAATAATCTTACATGAAAAAGTAAAGTTTACTTATATAATTTGTACAAAGTATTGATGTTTTTTTAATGTATAAATTTTTTATTAATTTTCCAATACATTCTCCGTCATTCCAAATTCTAAGTTGAAAAGTCTCAATGTTAAATTTCAAATTTGAATTAAATTATAAAATTTCATTTATTATTTCAATTTTCAAAATTTCGTTTCAAATTTCTATTTTCGAATTTTCATTCCAAATTTCAAAATACGAAATTTCATTTTCAATTTAAATTTTCAAAATTTCATTCAAAATTTTTCAGACTGACTATTTTCATTCCAAATTTTAACATCCGAAATTTCATCTTAAATTTAACTTTTAAAAAATTCATTTAAAATTTCAATTTTTTTAATTTTCCAATTTAAAATTTTATTCAGAATTTGTCAAATTTCAAATTTTCATCAAATTCAGACTCAAATCCAAATCGCATTTTTGCAAATTTTATATATTCAAAAAAATATTTCAATTTCCAAGATTGTTTAATTTTTTAGATTCAAATTTAAAACAGAGATATTATTTCAAAATCAAATTACCTAACAACAAATACCACCATTTTTAGATAAACCATAACTCACCCGCGGATCGCTGAAATTACAACCGAGCGTCGCAATTTGTCAAAAGACGACGAAATCAAAAGCTTAAAGTTGAGTAATAAATTGTAATAAAGAAGATGATGTATGCATGGATGTTGATTGCAGGAGAGGCCATTCACCTCGCCAGAGACTTTGGATACGTCTGCGAAACAGAATTCCCGGCGAAGCAGGTTGCCGAATACTTGAGCCGCCAGCATTGCGAACCGCAGGATTCGTACAGAAGGAAAGAACTCCTTCATGCCACCAAGTGAGTTTTTCTCGCTCGACATCAATCCACATTAATTACCTTTGTAATCGCAGTCGCGCGTTGAATCATCAATTAATAAATAACTGATCGAAGAGTCGAATACATTTTTTGTCCTGCGATTGAATATTATTGAATCATTTGCACACAAATACTGTCGCAAGTTGACGTGTTTAGTTTTAAGATGAATTGAACAATAATACAATTTCTAATAATCAAATCAGTTTTGCGTTGAATGTCAATTGATTAAAATCTTATGAATAAGTTGAATTGATTAGCAATAATCGACTATCAATCAATATTTTAAAATAATATTGGTAAATTAGCAAAGATTTTTTACAGCAAGTATTTTACACTTACTCTGACTCAATTTTATGTTAAATTTACATTGTTTTTTGTATAACTTTTTTTTGTTAAAGTTAATAATTGTTTTATCGATTTATACAAATGTCTTTCATAAATAGTTGATAAAAAATGTAGTTCATTCTATAAGATTTTGGTGCTTTTTGTTAAGCATGAAATTCATTGCACTTTTCTTTTAATTGAACCATTTTTCTTATCGATTTGAAGTTTCCAGTTTATTAATAAACGAAAATTAATTGTACACAATTTAGTAACATTTATTGTAATCGAAAATGAAAAAGTTGTATTCTCAGAAATATTCTAGCTTCTAGTAAAATTATTCAATCAAAAAATACTATTATTTGTATGAAGAAAATTATATCAGATTTTATTTTCGTTTACTAATAAACGTTGGAAATTTCAAGAACATTTTTTTCTTTTTTTTTTCTTTCCCTATGGTTAACAAGTTTGAGAATTATCATTTCAACTTATTCGCAGACAAATCACCAAAGAGCTGATGGATCTTCTGAATCAAGATAGGTCACCCTTGTGCAATACGCGACCGCAGCACATTTTAGACCCGAGTATACAAAGACATCTCACACATTTTTCATTGATATCGCACGGATTTGGCAGCCCCGCAATAGTGGCCGCCCTCACAGCGATACAGGTTCGTATGATTTTGATAAACATGTAATATAAATTTGAGAAAAAAGAAAAAAAATGAAAAGTGAAAAGAATCTTGACGTATTCATAAATGGCATTAGTATCCATCAGTTTATTCATTCTTCATAACATATTTACAATATTTTTTATTTTTATAGGAATTCCAATTTTTCAACAACTATTCTCGTATAATTTTTATACTATTATACAGTTATATAGATATAGTGTGTATTATATCATGTCATTAATATCATTAAATCATATTATTTCATCATTTCATATTATATATATATATATATACTAATACTCGAAAATAAATAATGTTGTTGGTAAGAATGTTTTGGTAGGTTGGTAGTCCGCAAGGCTACCAATTTAAAAGAAAAATGACGAGGTACTTTACTTATTTTCTTTTCGTCCAATAATGTATTACCATTCAAGTGTCTGAATATAAGTCTATCACTTGGCGCAATGTCGATAAAGAAGACGGAGCCGCAAGTCGATAAAGGAAAAGAAAAGATAGTATATTACTTGACGAGGAAAGAATGAGTTTTCAAGTTGGTAGCCCGAAGGGATACCAATGTAAAAGTTGCTTTTCCTGAGTTACTTTTTATTCCCACTGAGAAAATAAAATATGATTGGTAACTATGGTTGGTATGGTTGATAAATATGGTTGGTACGATCGGTATCAACAGCCGAAGATGAGTGGTACCAATATATTTTACTTTCGAGTGATAAAAACTTATTTTCGACATCCTCTGAAGGTATATTCAACTAGTGATGTAATAAACGAGTTTCAAATTGTAATAGCTGTTCAATTACTTTTTACAGAAGTTCCTAAGCGAATCTCTGAACCACTTGGAGAAGATGTACCCCGGAAACGGTAGTGGCGTGACGAGCAGTCAGCAGTCCAATCTCGACGCAAGTAAGAACAAGGATGGATCGCTCATGAACGACATGAAAAAGTGACGCCCGGACGACCCGCCTACCTCCAACGTGGTCACCTCAATCAGGCATTCTTGGCCCTATAATTAACTAACTTAAGAACACACGTACCGTCCTCGTGCAAGATTTTCGCCCGACTTTCATTCTTCGAGTTTACCGAATCGATTTGCAGAAAATAAACGTACTAAACTGTCCAAAGTAATTCTGATTTATAATTAATATAATGAACCATAGATTTTTGAATTCCTTGAAAAGAATGTTTTAAATTTATTTGCTTAAAAAATGATTGTCCATTGGAAATCTTGCACTTGGATCATAAAGGTCGCAATGCGCATTACGCCAGGGAGGTTGCGGGTCGGCCGAAACTCGCTGGAAACTGTCGTTACAATTGTATTGTTGAAAATTAACTTTCGAAAGCATTAATCGAGGCGTTGTGTGCTCGCAAGTCTAGTGAAATTTTTAGCTTTAAATTGTCCCCGCACTTTCGCTATGCGAAGCCTCGGTCGTTTCGTTACATTTGACGGCATAAGGCACGCTCCAATCCAAGCATTGAATAGTGTGAGTTTACTAAGTTGATTGAATTGAGTCAACGTTGATGGTTCGATGTTGAATCAAAGTTGATGATTAACTCAACTCTGATTCAATTGATCGAAGTTTAAGTTGAATCATCAAAGTTGATTCCACGTGCAAGATCTTCAGTGTTGAGTCAATCAACGTTGAATTTTTACGGACGTGTTTGGCGTCAAGTTGATTGAATTGAATCAATATTGACGGTTCAACGTTGAATCAGGGTTGATGATTGACTCAACTCTGATTAAAATGATTTAATTTTAAGTTGAATCATCGTTATTGATTCCACGTGGAAAATCATCAGTGTTGAATCAAGCAACGCTGAATTTTCGTGTACGTGTTTGAAATTACGTTTATTGAATTGAGTCAACGTTAAATCAGAGTTAAATCAAAGAGGTAATTGACTAAGTTATAATTCAACTTATTTAAGTGGTACTTGAATTATCATTGTTGATTTCGCGTAGAAGATGTGTAATGTTGGATCAATCAACATTGAATCCTTGAAGACACATGTGAAATTAAGTTGATAAAAATAAATCAACGTTGATAATTCAATGTTGAATCAGAGCTGATGACTAATTTAGAAGTCAAGTTAAATTTGACTTTTATTCAACTGACCTAACTCACATACACATTGTCAACGTTGATTCAACTGAATATCGACTTAAATTCAACTTTAAACGAATATTTATTCAATTAACATGCTTTTTTAGAGTATATTTAAAAATAATTTTCATTGCTTCTTGTATTAAAAAATAATTCTCTTCACAATGAACTTTGAATATTATTATTACTAACAATATGTTGAAAAAAAATTAATTAACAAAATTAGGAGCGTGCTTTCATGTCGTCAAAATCGCATTGTGCTTTCGTCCATTCGTTTCAATGTCACAATGTTTACTTACGAGCATAATTAAAGCATTATTCCGAAATATCAAGCGAATCAATCCATAAACATTAAATTTTCAATTTTTATACATATTTTGAATTACTCTGAATGTTTCGTGTAGCGTATGTGAATATTTGTGTTTAATTATCATTGACAGGAAAGTGGTCTTTTCATTGTTCGTGAATTAAAAAAAAAAAAAGGAAATTTACGTTTAAACGTTGAATTTCGATTAAATGAACTACACATGTCAGGCAAATGATACTTACGTCACTCGACTTTGTTGATGTGTTGTTGTTTCTAGATAGATATTGCCCGGAATAATAATCATTAATTTAGTTATAAATGTTAAATTGAAGACTGAAAAATTGTTTCCATATTGTTTATAAAACATGTAAAAAAGAAGTATGATACTTAATATGCTTTTCACGATTTCTTAATTTTTTTTTCTTCGTATTAGATATATTTGTATAACGAAAAGCAGCATTTAATTTTTAATAATACTTTTAACAATACTTTTAACTTAACTTAAATTTTGCATCACAAAAGTATCAAGCAAAATGTACGTATCGTCTATGAAAAAAATCAAGTGATTTGGTATGATTCGTTAGGCATAAAAACCCTTTTTTTGTCACTTGTCGTTCTCGCAACATCACAATGTATAATATTTAGATCCGAATTTATATCGTACGCGGGAAAAATAAGCTGCAAGTGTTGCTCACTAAAGGTCTTGTGAACAATACTCTAGTGTTTTTAATACATGTGATCTGACTACAGTAGTTTATTTGTTTCTATGTAAGTTTGATTAAAAAAAAAACAGCAAAGCGATAATTATGAAATTAAACCATCTATTTAGGATAAAATTGTGAAGTAAAGATACCTCAAGAGCCACCTGGTGGCGCTAGTGCCAATTTCGTCATACATCATACCGATTAGTTTGCAGTAACTTATCTTCACGCAAACACGCAATCTTCTCGAATTCGTCGCGTCAATTGTACAGGTCGTTCAAGTTCAAACGCATAAATGGAAAAAATGTTCACTTCAAAACGACGAGTCAAAAAAGCATAAACATTAGTATTGGATCCAATTTTTTACTGTTGAATTAACATCAGACAGTAAGTTGGATCAAACTTATCGTGACGTTTACGTGAAAAGTTGGTTGAAATTGAAAATTTTTTTCTCGCGTTAGGCCGTCCGAGGCTAAAATACTTATAAGCGTCGTCCGCAATTTGTGATGCTCAAAATCAAAAGTGAACGTGATTATCCGATCATGTTATAACATTTCTGAAAAAAAAAAAAAATAATACTCATCACGTTTGGTAGAAAGAGTAGAAGAGTGTAATTCAATTCACACGTAATGCAAGAAACGCAAATTAAAAAAACAATTTAAACAAAATAAAATAGAACAGGAAAAAAATACAGGGTACAAAAAAATGATAGATGGCACGATGATTAAACTTAGAATGGGAAATGCAAATTTATGAGTGCAATTTATATCCATTTTTATTTGTAAGAAAATAACGACTACAAAAAAAATGAATGTATAGAATTTGTTAAAGCAATTCGTTCATTCGTCTTACAGTTTATCCACATTAAAACCGGTGACGTCACTTACAGTCCTGTTTTATAGCTAGTGCAGCGCTATAAAAATTACAGTAGCAGCCAGAATTTTTAGAGAGATATCACGGTGATTACAGTGATATCACACACGTATCACAAGTGTGTCATAACATTTTCTCAGTGATATTAGTATAATGTCATTCAGTGATATCACAGAAATGTTATCGTCATATTAAAGTGATATATAGCGATGTCGTGGTGATATTACAGTGATATCACATTGTGATATAACGGTGATAATGTTATAAAATCGTTATGCAATGTTGAAATAAAATCTGAAATGAACATCAACGAGTGATATTACACAGTGATATTTGGTGATATCGTGATATCACATTGAAGTCGCAAGTACATCACCGTGATATTGAAGTAATATCACACTGAAAGAAAAATTGTGTGCGATATCACTACGATATCAGTATGATAACATTTCCAAAAATTCTGGATATATACGTGGTTTAAAAAAGTAAGTTTTTGGCCAAAGATGAATGCACATTTTTCTAACACATTTGAAAGTTTCGCAAACGTAGTAAATACTTTGTACTTACATTTTTTATATCATTTGAAAATTCAAATTTCATATCACATAATATATCAAACATTAGCTCAAAACTTGACTCAATAGTCGCGTTCAAGGGTGTGGAACAGTCGTACAGCGTGACAATATTTCAATTAAACCAACAAACAAATCTTAACTGAAATCAAATTAATCACTTGATTATATTCATATCAACTCGACTCAAATACGAGAATTCCATACCTTAATTGTTTGCGTTGCGCAATGTAATTTTCGTTAAATCGAACGTATGATAACAATAACCAGAACCGAATATCTTCCACTAATCGTGCCAACAATTTGAACCTTGCCATGTAAAACGTGCCAATCGCTTGCGAAAAGGGGCGCAAGTTATCACTGCGAAGAAAATCGAGGGAAAGTGGAAAGGAACGACGAAACGGACGGTTTCGAAAGTTCAAACACTGGTATCACCGCAATGGGACACGGTCTCCGTATGATCTCGTTTGATGGCAATAATTTGAAATGGAGTGCATCGACAATCGATCTCACATTCGGGTCTTCACGAGAAACTAACGCGAAATTAGCAATAACCAATTTGTGCAATATCAGGAAAATAAAAGAATGATCGAGTAAACGACGAAATGTGTAAGCCATTTCAAAAATTATTCGATTCCGTTATTGAAAGGTTGTCATGGTGGACAATTGCGATTTTACCATTGCGGTGGAACTGGTCTTTGAACTCGAATCTAATTGGATATTAACAAACGAAAACCAATAAAGATTAAAAAAAAACTGATCATAATTTGAATTTGTAGAAATATTTTTTTCTATTTTTTATTGTAAACGCGTATGCTTTTGATATGATCTGTAATTGAAAATGAAAAATTTAATTACATATATTTTTTGAATTTTATTCAATGAAGAACACCCTTAATTATTTTGTAATTTTCCATTGGTTTACGGTTGTTATCGAGATAAAGCTGAGCCGACACGATGACGCGTCGTACAACCTGTGTGTATAGTTGTAATACAGAGGAGCGGAGCAATTCGCATCAAGTACAATATCAGGTGAACCTGAGACATATCTAACTTTATATAATTGAAAAGGAACTTAGACTTGTAAATTGAACTTGAGAGCATTTGATGTTCGGAGAGTATGTACAGTGCGTTTGAATCTTTCTTGTGATATAATCATGTATTCTTAAGGTAATATCCAATACGAACGATACAGAATTCCATGTTTTTAAATAGGAACACTATTAGAGGAGCGCGATCCGAGATTATGACATCAAGCCCCATGTCGAATTTGATCTTCTATCCGTGGGTGAGGTCCTAATAGTGGACTTCGCCAAGGCGAATCGAACTGATTCATTGTTTCTATATTAATCCAAAAAGACAATGCTTAAATGATAAAATGACTGAAACATTCTTACTGAGATGAATTGTAACTTTGCGGTATCAGAATTAGAAGTATCTTTGGAATGTAGTCATTGGAAATGTTCTAATGATAATTCTTATAATTCATGGATATCTTAGGCATGTTTGAGAATATCCTAAAGGTACTGCAATATCTTTTAACTACGCCAAAAATATCTGGTGCTATTAAGGATACTAAATAAAAGAAAAGAGATCTTCTAAAGGTGTTTTTTCAGTTGTATAGTGTGAAAAAGATAAATGAAAAGCGATTCTTGAATAAGGAAGAGATGATAAACCAATTAAAGAATCACCTGAAGAGAAACCTTGTCTATGATCCCGTTTAAGAATTTGAATCAGAAGATTAGACAGATCCATTTGAGCTTGTATCTTCATAATCTAATTTGATGAATATCTTGATTAACCCAAACATAAAAATTCAAGTTGAACCCTATATAGGAATTCGATACAAGAGTACTTATTTGAGTTCTGGCATAGAAACCCATACCATCTAGCAAGCTATTTGGGTTTCCATAAGGATTTGATTTGATCGAATCATCACTCATGTGGTAACCCATATAGGTTCCTAGATTGCATGGGTTGCTATAGGGAACTTCAAGTAGTTTCCTAGTAGTAGGTTCTTTCAAGTAAGATTCTGTGCCAAATTTCTGTATCAAATCCTGTCCATCATCTAGGATGCTATCTGGGTTCACATATGGGTTCAAATTATCACTCATATGGTAACCCAGATAGGTCTCTAGATGGTATGGTCTTACGTAAGAACTCAAGTAAGTCTCCATATAGGATCCTCTATAGATTTTTCTTGTTAGAAAGATCTTTGATTCAAATTCCTGAATAATTTCATAAATAAAGTCGCGTTGCTTTTGGATGAGTATAAAAACAAATGAATAGCGATTCTATGTCTGTGTATAATTTGTGTGTATAATTTGTATCGGATTGAACATGGGGCCAGGTAGTCTGGTAGTTAGGCGGAACATGAATTATTTTCACTCACGACTACTTAGAGG
>JABFOV010006382.1:0-10748 GCA_022817685.1 Aradophagus sp. ZL-2020
GTATAAATTTCCTCTACGTACCGTACATCCAACAATATTTCAGTTCTATCTTAAAATTACAGAATAAATCTTGATATCCATTTCATATTCACAAATACCACAAATGGACATTCAGAGTGAACCAAGATTGAAATTTGGAATAAAGTATTGTAACACTGAAAAAAATATACATATAGTATGTATAAATGTATCATTATTCATTTTGATGTTATACATTTTTCGTGTTAGGTTTAAACATTTCGTGTTTGTCTTTAAAGAGTACTGTTATTTCATTAAAATCATTTTTCAATGTAAATTTTTATTTCATAAGTCGAAAATTGACCACTGTGGATTTAAATTGAGATTTAATTTTACATACATTTCCACTTTCGTTTACGTATATCTTAGGTAAACTGTCCATGCGATTACAATCAGTCAACGTTTTAGCCTTTACCGAAGAAGATGAAAATATATAGACAATCATCAGTATGTTTTTTTTTTTTTTTTTTTGGATTATTCAAAGTATATTCGTCAGAGACAAAGTGTAACATATAGTATATAAAGCAATACTATATACTTCATTATTTATAATAAACTATATTATTTTTTATCCAAAGTTAATGGATATTACCTTCAATGTCTTTGTTTCATTCGCTTCTTTAAGATACCTCTGTCCCATTGAATATTAATCTGAATAACTTCGGAGCTATGTACAGCTACATAGTGGAGCTACATTGTGGAAAGAGCAGTCTAGAAACAAATAATACGTTTTGTGCTTCAATAGAGTACACATTCGCGATTTTAATAGTAGGGATTCGCAATTTCTTTACGTAGCCTTAAGTTTAGTATAAAGTTCAATTTGTTTGATGAATGAAAAATTTGAGTATAATCAATCTTACAAGATAATTATTGAAGGAACAAGGATACAAATGTTTGTATGAAATTTTATTTTTATCTAGTCTATTATATGGATGTCAATTATTTTCTACAAAAAGAAAGTATATGTATGTTATAACTTTTACAAAAACATACCATAATAGAATATAAAACATACCATAATAGAATACAAAAACATACCATATTTCGTAATATAGAAATGGTTGTATATTCTTATCTATGGAGATTTTTATATAGTAATTTTTTACTTTTAAAAACAAAGATTTTTCAAAATATTTAAAATGTTATTCATAGTTGGTTTAATTGTTGTATTTTTATTTTTTACTTCAACGGAAAATATTTTATTAATAAAATAATAATTTAAATAAATTAGTACTGGATTACATTGTATTTTCGTCATTTGATTTTTCAGTAACTGTATAAATGTGATACTCATCATATAATTGTATTATGGTTAAAATTAATACAAGCAAATATTTACAATTAATTACAACGAAACAAAAAAAATATACATATGTATATATGAGTATGTCTGAAGGAAGATGCAAGGTATTAGATTACAAAATTCGATCTCGTATATTTTCAAAGATACCAATACAATGATATATTAAAACTTCCAGTACTAAGATATTTCAGTTAATCACGTGTAAAAAATTTTGAATAAACATTACATACTTATTTAAAATGGAAAGAAAATTTATACAATTTTTGTTCATAAGTGAATTGCAAAACAATAACATGTCTTGAGAAAGTAATATTTTTACAAATTCAAACAATAGTTCAATAACATTCACACTTATAAAGAAGAAAACCGATTCTTTGTAAAAATTGAAAGTTTCATTCAATGAAAAGTATAAAGCTCTATCACTGTTCTCTAAAACTGTAATAATTTTTAATAAATTGTTCTCATACAAATCATATATATTAAAACTGTTATTTACTATTTGCATTATAAAGTAAAAGCAAAATACCAGTGTTGGGCTAATTAGTAATTATCAATTACTTGAATATATATATTTTAAATACTCAAGTAATTGTTAATTATTAACTAGCCCAACAACCGAGCTAGGTGGATCAGTGATTAACATTGTGTGTTCTCGTGGTTTCCTTCTGTCGATAAATGTAAATATGGGCTAGTTCCTTTATCATAAGCGTTCACGACTCGCATTCCTTTACCACATCCCTTCCCTTCCCTCTCCCCTTAGTGAAAAAATTAGTGGTCAATTCCACGACATATGGTAGAGGCAAAATGAACCTCGTAGTTTAACGCCCGTTGGCTACCAGTTTAAAAAGCAACAAAAGAAAAAAAAACTAGCCCAACAATACAAAATACACACAAATATACTTGTATATTAAAAAAAGATAATTTGATTAAATTAACTCAATTAATCATTCAAAAAATGGTTTTTCTGTTCTACAAACATACGATTCTAAATTAGTTCTTAACATAATTGTTCAGTTTTAATTCAAACCATTTTTATTTTATGTAACGGTTAAGTCACGATTAGATAATTTATATCTTAACCAAAAGATATTTCATCTAAATCATTTTTAAAGTAATGTAAGAAATAATGTTATTTAAATGTAATTTTTAACCTTCCATTTGTGATAGTTTATCTTCAATACTATCGCGACTGTCACTAACTTCGCTCAACTGTATGCTCTTGTTCGCAGCTGACAATTCGCTAGCTGGTTCATCCAAATTGTCAGATTTGACCATTCCATCTCCGCCTTCAAAAATGTCCGCCGCTGTTTCTGACAACTCCTGGCCATCGATTTCCATTGGCTGCTCTTGATCCTGAACTGTTACCTGTTCAACATGTTCCTGCGATTCAGTTTCAACAGTAGGTAAACCTTCCAGTTGTTCCACCACAGTCTGATTCTCTTCTTTAATTTCTTCTTTGTGTTTTATATCCTCTCCTACCGCTTCCTCCACTTTGGCTTCCCCTTCCGTGACGACTTGTTCTTGCTCCTTTCCAGAGTTGCCAGCATACCACTTTTGTGCTGTGTCACCAATCCCTATCTGCGTCAAATTATTCAACACGTTTTCCTGCATCTTGACGACATTGTCTGTAGAGTCCAAAATGTTACAAAGCTCTTGACTCATATCTTCAACATCTTGAACCTGCTCATCAGTTTTAGCCACCTTTTTGTTAGTGTATACCTTAGGATCGCGCTTTACTGTTTCTTCAAGTACAACCACATTTGTATCTACCTTCTGCTCCGCTATGCCAATTTTGCAAGCCTCTTCAGTCTCTGCTTCTTTTGTTTCAGGGTCATTATATTCTTGCTCTTCATCATAGATGCTCTGTTTCCTCTTGACGAAAACTCTCTTTAATGGCAGCTGCTGCTCATCTTCAGAATCATCATGACGTTCCGGCAACATCTCATCTATTGGTTCGTACTCTTGTTGTTTCCTTGCCTGCAATTCTTCAATCTTTAGACGCTGTTGCTCAACACATTTTTCCAATAACTCAAGCTTTTCTTTCGTTTCCTTATCACTTTGAGACAAAGTCGCATTTTCGCTTTCTGTTTTAGCTTGCTTTTGGCTTGTGGAAGGTTGAGAAGTTTTCAGTTCAAACTTGTATTCGGAATTATCGCCAAGCTTCAATTGTTCGGTCGATGTTTGAATCAGTCCGCTTATCTGGGATTTGTCCAATGGTTTTTTAACGACTACTCGTTTTACTACGTTCCTTGTTGGAATTTTAGCCAGTTCTGCAGGGTCTATAATTGTACCATCCGGGTTCATAATTACCTCTCTTGTAGTGTCACCTTGACGAATGATTCGACGGACGATGACTCTTCTAGTTACTTTGGGACCAGAGGCTGGTGTTGTTTGAACAGGAGATTGAGTTGGTGTAACTTCTGGTTCCTTCGCAACAGTTGCAGTAGTACCTTGATTTTCTACATTGTTACCAGGTTTCCTCACGACGATACGTTTGATAACCTTAACGGCTTTGACAACATTAGAACTGCTGTTTACGTTAGCATCATTTTTTTCCTCTTTAGTTTGTACTATGGTCTGCACTTTTGCTGGAGTTTGATTGCCTGAACTGGCTATTTCTTTGCCTTGCTCTTGAGTAATACTTTGATGTTTCAGAGGAATCTTATGTTCCTTGAATACTGAAGCAACAATTTGTTGAACTTGGGCTTCAGTATCATCTACATGACCTTTCTCATCTTGTTTGCTGCTACCTTGCTTAGCGTTCAATTGAGATGGCGAAATCGATTTGCTTTTCACCTCTGTTGTATCTTTCCTTTGAATCGGCATCAGAGTCTTAATGGTTTTCTTAACAACACTGCCATCCTTACTGCGCATGAAAACCACCTGTTCTTTAGAATCCTGTTTTTCTTGTCGTTCCACCTCTTCATCGCTTTCAGACTTTTTGATTGGTTTTGGTAGCTTTTTCACAACATAAGCAGGTGGCTCATAGTCGTCGTCTGAATATTGGTCATCTTCTTCTTCTTCATCTTCAGATTCAAATTCAATTTTATCTTTATTCTCAGGAGGTAGACCATCCGGACCCATTTTCTCCCCAGCCTCAATGTGTTGTTTAATATGCGTCACATAATCCGCTCTATTACGACAAGATTCCTGGCAGACGTCGCAAGTTAACCCAGGTCCAGTACGTTTAGTATGAGTAAGTTGGTGCACATCCAAACTCTCCTTACGTTTAAATGCCTTACCACAATCTTCGCAAACATGGCGCTTTTCCACCGAGTGGGTACGCATATGACGAGTCAAATGGTGCGAAAGAAGGAACGTTCGGGGACAAAGTTTGCATAAGTATGGTCGGTGGCCTGCATGGGTAGTCAAATGGCGGGCGAGTTTTGTGCTTGTGCGGAATGCTTCTTTGCAGTATTCGCAGACAAAGGATTTGTCATCATTATGTAGCATTTCATGACGCTCAAGACCTTGTTTGTAAGTAAAGCGCTTGTTACAAATATTACACTGATATTGTTTCGCGGTTTTGTGCGCAGTCTCTTCATGTTTCTCCAGTTCTTCGGTAGTGAAGAATTCCCGATCGCAATGCTGGCAACCATATCTTAACTCATCACGATGTATCTTTTCATGGCGTTGTAATAGATTGGCACGTGTAAATTGCTTGTTACATATTGGACACATGTAGGGCTTCTCCTCAGAATGAGTGGTCATGTGCTTCTGAAGATCGTATTTGGAGAAAAACATTCGTTCACATTCAGTGCATTTGTAATTACGATCACGATGGGCACGCTGGATGTGCAATACCAATGCTTGACGTAGTGGGAACGTGCGATCACACTGATCACATGCATGAACGCGAATTTCTCCAGGTTCCAACTTCCGGTCCTCTTCTTTGATACTTCCACCCTCGATCTCTTGATCCTCTTCAACATCACCAGTTACTTCATAAAGTTCACGTCTATGTTCGGACTTGCGTTCATTTTGTCTCTCATTTGATCGCTCTTTTTCACGTTCTCGAGCCTCCCGTTTTTCTCTGTCGCCATTGTCTAGGCGAGGTTTCTTGTTAGACTCATGACTCTGAATTCTTTGCTCATTAGCACGCTTCAAAGATTCGGGAAGTTCAGCAGATATTGGTGGAAATGGTCGAGGCAATACTCCGGTTATTGGGTAATTTCGTAGGGCTTCATCAGCTTTCTTGCATTGTTGTTTAAACTTGTAGGAACGATCTAGATTCCAACGGCACATATTGCAGATCATCTGAGGCATCCCATCTGCTGCATACACCTGGAGAAAAAGAAAATGTATACCTTTTTTGTTACTTGTAATGTTATCATTGTTATCCAGGTTCTTCACAAAAGAAAAAGGGATATACATAGAATTTTTAACAAAGAATTTTCTATATTCTGATATCTGTGCGACTTTTACTACATCTGTATCTTTGTAAATATATTTCCCTAGTGCCAGCGAAATGCATTATGTGTAAATATATTCATGTTACAACAATGTACTATAAATACTCAAGATTCTTGAAACGTTTTAAAACGTTGCATAACATTTTGAAAACAACTGATAAAAAAAACTGTATCTATCATTTTCATTTCTTTTTAAAGAGTTCAGTAAGATAATTACATGTTGTAATATTTAAATATCTTCAAATAAAAATCTAAAAATTTTTGTACAAAAATTTTTGTTACTACAAAATTTATAAAATTCATTTAAAGAAAATGTGTTTTTAATGTTTTTGATTGTTAAAACAAGAACACCAATGTATTTTATTTGATTTGATGAATTTATTAATTTAATTTTATAAATTAATTCAATTCAGTAAGTCCACAATTGACAATTAGTAATACCAACCATTTAATAATACAGTATATTTAAAGTTGGAACTTGAAAAAGCTGGCAAATTAACATTTTTGCACAAATATTTAAATCTAAAGAATAATTGTTTTTTCTGAAAAAAAAAAAAAAAATTTAATTATGTCAATTCATATGAGCAAATTGTTTATTACAAATTGTTACAATTGTTTAAATAATATGTCTTTTTTTACATTCTGCTAACGTTTTATTAATTTTTTTTCAAATTAATTTAACAATATAAATGATAATTTTTAAATTAAAAAACAATTTATTTTTTATTTTAAATTTTAAATAAAACCATACGATTTTACCGCGATTTAAATAACTTGTATTCAATAAATCATCGTAACCATAAATATCAATCTTAAAATTATCATATTCAGTCGTAACTTTTTTTTCGTCTTTTATTAAATGACTCGCGCGTTAACATAATTCAGCGGAAGAAAAAAAAATTAAAAAGCAATCAAAGAAATTTTACCGTTCGATAAAAGAGTGCCGTCGGCAAAATAAACACCTGCCTTGCCAGTCGAGCTATTGACTCGGCCGTTCTGGCATTATAAGACAATTAACATTCAACAGCGAGTATCTAAACCAAAAAAAAAGTCGCGAAATATCGATCGAACCCGGCTGAAAATCAATTACCTCGATCGAAACGCACGACATGACTTGCAGGCTGAGCGGTACATGGTACGGCTTGTTGAGATTCGAGTCATGGATGAAGTTCAACGGCTCGGCCTCGGTGAGGCAGAATCGGCAGACTCTTCGCGAGCGTAGCGGAACCGCTCTGTTCTCCATTCTCGTTGTTGAAGATTTTTACATCCACGAGTTTAAGTCCGGCGATGAGCGCTTATCCAAAAGTGAATCCTTTCCGGCGATGTGAAGCCGAGCGTCGGTAATCGCGTCGCGACACTCCTCGTTGCGGACAAAGTATACACTGCTGTGCTGCTATGGCGGCCGGCCGCTGTAAATTCTCAGCTTCTACCCGATGCGTGGCATCGCTCGCTCGCTAGCGTTACATAGTTTAGCCTCGACCGGATCCAATATTCGGGTTTTACACACTAGCGCCGTTCGCGCCGTAGTTGGATTAGGCCGCACGCTCGGTGGGTAACACACTGGTGCTGCGACCTAACTCGCCGGAGACAACACTGTTACTGGGAAGCGCCCGAGAGAGGGCGCAACGATCGCTAAGTGAGCTAACTTTTTATCTTCTGATGATAAAATCGTTTTTATAGCGGTTTAAATATTTTATATGGATGATTGCTGTTAAGATATCCTATCAGTGAATTGAAAAAGTGTATTTTTAATTCGTTTAAATTTTATTTTTGTATTATTACTATTTTTTCACAAAATGTAAAGTGTTGTATTAATACATTAATAGTATATTATGCACCAATAGATGTATTGAAAAATTTATTTTTGTATACTATTAATCTATTAAGAATATGTACTTCGAATATCAAAAGTTGATTCTTAATATATCAATAGTATTTTATCATTATGCTAACAATATATTACGAATTTCTTTATATTGTTAATATATATCTAAAATGGTTGTATATTGATATAGTATAGGTATATACAGTAAAGTTATAAGTTATAATTGAATTTTTACTTTATCCAAATGTAATCTTTCGTTTTAGGCTTAGGTTGCAAACTTTGCTCGCGGAACTTTCTTAACGTTTCAGTTTTCGTTAATGGTGTATCGCGATTATTAGACCATATAAAAATATCGCGGATTATGGAATTGATTCAGCAAATGTTACCCTTGAAGGCGAAGGTCATAAGGGACAGTGAAAGGAGAAAAATATACGTTACAGAATTGGCGATAGGGGACATTGTCCTTTTGGAGACCGGTGACCGCGTGCCCGCTGACATTAGGATCCTGGAATGTCAAGGTAAATTTGTTGTTGCGGTTTTCTTTTTGCACTGCCTACCTTTTTTGTTTCATTTTTTGTATTCCAACTTTCCAGAATTGAGAGTCAACAATGCTAATATTACTGATGAGTTCTTGCCACTGTTACGTACCGCACAAGCTTCTTTTGTAACACAACTGTAACATAAGTTATTTTAGAGTTATTCCAATTTGCTATGAATTTGACATGAATTATTTTGAAGTATAATATAATACGTGTTATGGTAATATAAAATATATAGGTATTTAATATTCGATCAATTTAATACACATTGAAATATGGAAGATTCAGATAATCGACAAAGGGGCTATTTGCTCCCATCCCCTCAAATTAGACTTTAGAGTCATTTATCCTAGAAGACGATTCCTTACTTTTTTTGTATGGAAAGTAACCAGATGCAGAATTTTACTAATTTAATATATTTTGATACAATAATGTTGGTAGATGGTTGATTTATCAACTTTGTTATTTATTTGATTCTGGCCTCAATATCAGAATGTACTGTTTCTTACCAAAATTAATGTATGGTAAATACACATTTTTTGTATTTTTTGTTATATTTCTTTAAGTCATTAAATTCCACCTATATCAGGTGAGTTCATCCAGCTACTGCTATTTTTTTTAAAACATATCTTCTAAAAAAGGTTGTTTATTTGATGACATATTTATTTGACAAAATTTTAAACACTTTTTTGCAGCTAACTTTTTGAATGCAAACAGCTTCGTCGACGCTTGTTATTGTTTACTTGCACCAAAGAAACAAGAAACAGACAAAGTAGTAGACTGATGTTAAAAAAACACTTTAAATTCTTCATCAAGGAATAAACTATTTTCAGAAAAAGGAAGTGGAGGATTGAACAAAGAATGCGAAAACACCGTAATACGAGATAAAAATGCAGTTATTGGGACGTGATTTTGACTGGAAGCAGTCTTGAGATGCGCTTGTAACCAGTGCAGTGTTGAATTCGACCACGTTCTTTCTATTAATAGATGCGCGAGGTGGTTCGGACCCGTGGGTTGCGTGATGATACCGTGCTATCGGTTCGTGGGTATGCAGAACCGTAGCCTTCCTCGATCGCACTATGACATGGTGTTAGGTGTTGTAACTTGGATTCAAAGTGGGGAGGCATATAAGGCCCACGAAGCCACAGTCAAGTCCCAGTAGACTCTAGTCATCAACTTGAATTGCCGACCGATTGCTACGCATTGATATCCAAGTGTTTGGTGCGGGGAAATTAGAAACTATCCACTTTTCCCCTACCTGCTACGCCATGAAGGTGGAAATCTTTTGTCTTGTCATCTGTATTGGTAAGCTATGTATTTTTTTTCGAAAATTGTATTCCCAATTTATCATTTCAAAATCAAATTATCATTATTGATCAGTGGAACTGATGGTATCATAATATAAAATGAAAAATTCATGTCTTGTGGTTTTATGGATTCAGTTCATTACAGTGAAGCAGCGGTCATTTTGAGATTGTTATAAAATCGAGATAACAAAGGAATATTTGGTAGTAAACAACTTAGTGTACAGATGTGCTCCACAGAAACCTGGAAAGCAACTGGTTAATGCATAAGCGATGCTTCAAATCTATCCCTTCTCCAATACTTTCTCGCTTTCTTCGGTTTACGAGGTCGACCAGCGTTCATCCAGGGACGCCAGCGTCGCCTTGAGAATACCCTTTGCAACGCATTTAAAATGAGACTTTTTTTCCATTGTTTTTGTTAAAACCACTCGAGGATAAAGACAACCCGTTCTTCGATGTAAACATTTGTTGGTAGAAAGTTTTTGGATGAGTAGTTAATTCAAGATTGCACGCCAAGTAAAATTATAGTTTGAATATCAGTATGCAATACGGCACAGATTTCTTGGGGTGTTGGTTTTTCATCGTTATCGAAAACTTTGTTGAATGTTAATTATCAAACAATTTTCATTATTGGACCGGATTGGAATACATTCGTGAATGTGATCAGATTACTTACCGGTTACTAGGAAGTTATTATAAACTAGACAGACATTTGCTGTTTTGTAAAATAAAATGTATGTCTCCATTTTTGATGATCTTATATTTCTGAATATTGTTTCCATGCATGCTAAATTTGAATTGCCTTTCTCCTGATTCACAGTAAATTAAAGGAAAAGATTCAGTTTATGTTGACATTTTGTATCATTAATATTTATAATCTTGAAACTGAATGTAAACAATTTGGAAAAAATGTTGACATTTATATAACTGGTTTCAAGAATATTATTCAGTTGTATTTAATAATTAATATTGTAACGCTTAAGTTGATTTTTCAAGCCTTTATTACTAGATTAGGGCATTTTCGAATAATATTGTTAAATTTAACAATTTTTAAAAATAAACATAATCCAGAAATTGTATCACTCTGGGAGAATGTTTTTTAGTTTGTAAAAATTAATTCTTTTCTTTTGTTCAAATGCAGAAACTGCCAAAACTTTTCAGGTGGAAAAAAATGTTTTGGCAGTTTCACATCCAACAATTATTTAAGAAATTACAATTTAAAGCGTTCGAATCATTCTCCCATTGTCAAACATTGGCTGGATTATATTTAAAAGTTTTAATTTTATCATTTGAAATTGCAATTTAAAAACACACTAACCCTATGACACCAGACATGAGGAATCACCT
>JABFOV010006383.1:0-10749 GCA_022817685.1 Aradophagus sp. ZL-2020
CGCACCCCTCTCGCGACCCTTTGCTTTTACGTAGCTTCCCTCTAGTCACTTGCCACCTTAGGGCCACGGTTTTTTAGTCGAAACCGCTGTACCCTCGGCCCGCACCATACTGTTTAATAATTAAGTTCCGGCACGTGAAACTTCCGGTCCACCAAGTGTAACTGCACGGGCCGCGGGGGGGGCGGCCGGGGACCCCTCTTTTTCCCCCCCCCCCCCCCCCCCCCCCCCTTCCCCTCCTTGTTGCCTCCCGAATCCCACGTCGTCGAAAAGATCGGCCGCATAACGAGCGATGGAATTTGTGGTGTAAATGTTTCGTCAACCGCGCCGGGCAGAATGAACTGCTGATTGGGCCGAGGTATTTGCGTTCCCCGAGGAGCGCCGGAGACTCGCTTTCGTCCGTCAGATAAATCACAATCAAACGGCCGACACGTTGAGTGCTTTTGTGTCAAAGCGAAAGCGCGCCGTGTGACGTAACGGTAACGTCGATGTTTTGTAGATAAAGATGACGTGGCGATTCGCGGCCGAGATTCAGAAGCTAGATAGCGCGGCCTCCCGACTACCGACGATCGCTCGCGAATAGCACTTTTGACGGCTGATTAGCGGCATTCGAACGTCCGCGGCGAAGTATCGACGTGCGGTATTTCAGGTACGGTGAACAGAAATTTTTCGGCCGTTTGCAATTCGGAACGTCGGTTAGATGCTATCAAGAGGATAAATATTTGTACTGGAGAAAAATGTTTAAGAAACGTTTGTTAAATGTTTCAATGTTGAAGTAGATCGTGTTTGTAAACATTGGAGTTAAAGCGAAACAAAAATGAAAGTATTTGTACGAAGAAAAACAGCGGATAAACGTAGCGTGGCGTATTCGAATTTGGATGTTTTGTTATTGATAGTAAACAAAACTGTTTACAAATTCTGAACAAATTGTAAAGAACGACGTAAACTGTGTTTACGATTACGCTGTGTTTACGAAATATTTTTTAATTCAAGATTATACAGATTCTGCATGTATTTGTTTACCTTCATATTTTTTAAACAAGAAATAGTAGATAAGTCCTATGTTCACCTTTGACCTTGAATACAAACCAAAACAAATCCCTTGTTTACAATGATCTTCACAAAAATACCGAATGAAAACCAAAAGTTTTTGTTTACCAATGACCTTCAAAACAAAAACATAACATCACAACAAAAATAAACCCCTCTGTTTACAAATGACCTTCCAATCTAAATTCAATCAAAACATAAACAAACCCTTTGTTTATCGATGACCTTCGCATTAAAGCCTAATAAAAACCAAAACAAACCCCCTGAACTATTTGCATTCGCATTTTCCTCGCCCAAGCCGATTGTTGAGCGCTCACATCGACACACCGAGCACTCTCACCGTTCCCCCACAGAAACGTTTGCCATTTCTCATCCACCGGCCAGCCATTCTCACCCAATAACGGCGACGAGGCGAAAATGACGAGGCCGAAATTGCGATTAAGCTCGGGCTCGCCCTTGAGACAACGCACGACATAATTCGTCGGGCCTTAGCGGCTAACGACTCGGGTCGCCAGGTGGCGTCGCCGTTGTAATTACGGCCAATCCGTCGGCCGGATCGCGCGCTCTTCGCCGTGAACCTGGCACGTGTTGGCGCGCCGAGCGCGACGTGGGTTGCCGCTCGGCACCGCTGATGAAGCGTTCGCGTGACGAGCGCGCGTATCCAGCTCGCTCGTTCGCACCTCCGCGAGAGGGCGCTCCTCTCGGGGGCCCTCTATGTGGGAGGGCCGAGGAATTTCTTCGCGTCTAACGTTTACCGCTTGTTTTCACGCTTGTTGCCGGCTATTGAAACGCCGCCGAGGGAAACCATCAATTTCCATACGAACCGCCGCTTGCGCCACTTCTCGGAACGCCAAGCTCGCCGATGGCTTTCTTTTCGCCAATCGCGTTTCGCCGAATACGATAAGTGGCCGCTTCGAAAGCGCTGCATTAAGTGATAATTTATTATCCAAGGGTCATCGCGGCGAGAATCGCCGGAGCTTTTTAGCGGCACTCGCCATCGGCGGCTTTTGTATTTCGCGCCGTGATTACCGCGTCGTGATTAGTGGTGGGGATCGTGTTGGGAGTCGCGATTGAGGGGATTTGGTTGTTCGTGTTTTGATAGTGGGTGCTTGGGATCGAGTTAAGATTTTGTGAATGGGGCATCTGAGAAGTTTTTTTTTATGGGCAATTGTTTTTCGGTATTATTGGAAACGTTTTTAGGACATAGTTTTCCTGATATTCATTTCGAATTTGGTAATTACGAAGTCGTCTGATGATCAATCGAATGATGTTTGGGAAAGGAGAAATATGTTATCGAGGAAAGTAGAATACTTAAATTACCTTTAAATTTAATTATATCTTGCTGAAGATAAAGTAAAGTTATTAATTCATATAAAACATATTCTTAGTATTTATTTTGCTGTTCACTTTAGACAAATTACTTCGCAGAAATCTTAATTCAATATTCGCTATTGTTTTTCTTTTGACTTTTACCGATTCGCGAATGTTTCAATAACATTTTCTCCTTGAAAATAAACTTTTTTTTTTGATAGGCTACGTTTTCGGGTGTAAAATTTCACCGCGTTTCGCGTCGTCCCGTATAATCCGTGGCGTTTTCCAATCGCCGACGAAACTCGTTCGAGCCGACGGTTCGGCTCAATTCTCAGAAGGGTGGATCGCTCCGACACGCCCCGAAACAGAAGAGTGATGAATCTGTATAACTGGCTGGCCGAAGTAACGTGGCAATGCGAACACTTCCACGTTATGACGGCAATCAAGCCGTAGTGCAGCGCTGATAGACGTGCAACAAAATTTTGGCCATGTTGATGAGCCTTTTTGTTGTACGATATGTCGTTCGACATGACGAATGACCGATATGGCGCGCTTTTTCAACTATAGCTAAATTAACATCTTTATTCGCAAAATACATTGCAAAAATCATGTGTTTCAAAACGAAAGATGTGAACTTCTTTTGTAAAGTTTATTATTGAAAATACTTTGAGATATTTAAATTTAATACATTTAAAAATAAAGCACTCGAATGTGAAATCGAATGTAAAAAATGCAGAAGCTTGGAAATGTTTTAAAGTCGCGTGCTTTATTTTAAAACACTTGTTTTTGGAACGTGGTGTAAAAAAAAATTAACATTATAGATTTCAGACGTTCAATATGAGAACAAACTTTAAATTTAATATAGTTAAGAATATATGAGTATAAATATACGTATAAAAATGTTTTTAAAATGATTGCGTTAATCAATGTGGCAACGTCGAAAATAAAATGTCATAATTTGCAATTAAACAATTACCTTGTATAATCAATTTTAAATTGAAGTATTTTTAAATATCGGGAAAGAAATAAAGCTACGGAAAATTGAGTTTTAATCGATAGTAAAAATATCTACCCAGCTTTTTTAAATTGGCTACAATTTTATCTCATTGACCCGCTAATGCAAAACAGACATTGGTTTTTATTTTATTTTTCAGTCATATTATTTGCAGATATAATAAATCTAAATTACAAGAAAATTATGATTTTTCTTAACATTTTAGTTTTATACTTATTATACGACAAAATTGTAATGAAAAATATACAAAAATTATAATTTTATATTTAAAGTTCATTATCACTTAAGAAACTGTCAAATTTTTGTAAATATAAATTTTATGCATATAAAATGAAATGCGAATGACCAATGTGGTCATTTCACTTTTATATTCTTGTTTAATCATATATCTATGATTATAATTTAATTAAAAGTTAAACAAAACAAATATTATACATCAAAAGTTTTCTAATTTAATAATAAATGATTTTGTAGATTACATACAATTTATGCGAATTCGAGCGTGATCTTCCATACTACTTTTGCAAGCCGCTTATACCAAAATGGTATAGACGGCTAGCAAAAGGTGTAAATGACTCTAAGCAAAATCGGTATAACACGGTAATTTCCTAAATTTGTCGAACTTTGCTTTCCGTGCATTTCGCAATCGAATATCCGTAGTTGGCGCAACTTGCGATATGAAACTTGGCGAAAATATGTCGCCTTTACTTCCGACGTTGCAACATTGTGCGCGGAGAAACGGCAGGCTGCTGACGGTGTGTAATTACTTGTTGTGCAGACGAATGTTTCCGACGTGCCGGGTCTCCTTCAGTGGCTTGAAATCGGACGGCCATTACGCCGTCTTGATGGACATCGTTCCGGTGGACAACAAAAGGTACCGATACGCCTATCATAGAAGTTCCTGGCTCGTTGCCGGAAAGGCGGATCCACCGGCACCGGCGCGTCTCTACGTACATCCGGACTCGCCTTACAAGGGTGAACAACTGCGGAAGCAGGTTGTGTCCTTCGAAAAGGTTAAGCTCACCAACAACGATATGGACAAGCACGGACAGGTACGTCCAACACTTTACCTTATTCACTTTCTAACCTCAACTTTCTTCGATTAAGAAACGGGATTCGTAATATAAACGAAGTCAGTATGGAACGTATGAAAAGTTTACGATTTATACCGTCAAATTTACGATATAGTATGAAACGTATAGGTACACTGAGAAAACCATATTGTAACCATTACAAGATATATTGTAACGTGGACAGTTTCATGAAGTAAACTGTTTACGATATCGTATTGTAATTAACTTCAGCCACACCGAGAAAACGATATCGTACAATATGGATTGTAAAATTTCGAGCATGCTTATTGGTCGAAATAAAGCAATCCAGCAATGTCATTAGATGAAATTAGTTACGATATGATATTGTAAACAGTTTACTATATGAATTTGTCTACGTTACAATATGTGTTGCGAGGGTTACAATATGGTTTTCTCAGTGCAATGCTAGATTACTTTATTTCGACCGATAAGCGTACTCGAAATTGCGCAATCTACATTGTATAATATCGTTTTCTCGGTGTACATATATTTAAAAATTATGCTCCATATTGTACAATTAACGATATAATTACTTAACATATCAATGCAAAATATTTAGCAAACTTACAGTTTATATCGTCAAATTTATGATACATTAACCAATGTGCAAATGAGAAATATTTTTTAAAAATGACGCTTCATATCGTAAAATTTACGATATAACTACCTCATGTGTCAGTGCAAAGTATTTGCGAGAAATATGATGCTTACCATAAAATTCACAATGTACCGTGTTCAGTGCGATCGAAGAAGTATTTGTAATATTATTCCGTATATCGTAAAACTGACAATATACTGCAACTATCACTCTTAATCGATCTTCTACCATTTCAGATACAAAAAATATCTCAAAATCAGACCCTCGTTATCGTATTATAAATGTCGAATGTCACCTACGAGGTACTTTGAAACGATATATTTAACTTTTACGATACAAGTCGTAAACCCTACTCGCGAGTGTTTTTCAACATTGTGACTTGGCGAAGCGTGGAAAGCGCTTCCAAGTGGAGCCGATTGGCGCGACCGGCTGATCGGGCGAGCGCTTTTCCGATACAAAGGTCGGCTCGCAGTTGCGAATTAAATATACATCCGTTCGCCGGCGACTTACGTGCGTGCAATAGCGCGCATATAATTTCGCGTGTTCGTGCTCTCGTTAAATTTCCCATAATTACCGATACGCACCGCGCGAACCCTCGCATTACGCTGTCCAGAAGGCTCTTTCGCGGGTTTCAATGTAACACGTAACGCCGCAAGATCGGCCAGTCCTTTTTCGCACACGTGTTGGTACACACCGCCGGCGTTGTGTCAAGGTACGACGATCGATGACAAACCAATCTTCTTACACCTGACGTGCTCGGCCACTTTGCACGCCCGATACCGTATTTGCGTTTCGCCGTTCAATGTCCCGATGACGTCACGCGCGAGCGCAAAACTCTCGGAAGAACGAGCCCGGAGTCGCGCTTACGTGTCGAGAGAAGTACGTTGTCGAATTGCGTAAAACAAGTTCCAAACTATTTTTCTATCGTCGAATTCGAACTTGGAACAATTTTCAGTGAAATTCAATACTTATACATGTTTGTAACTTAAGAATGAATTTCTCCTAGTACAATCGAATTGAGGATGTAAACAGTAATTACGAAATAAAAAAGAATTGAAGTTGATGTCATGAAGTCAAATTGACGATATTAAGAAACACACGATTGATGGTCAACCGAGATACGTTGAAAGTATTTAATAATAACGAAGTGGCAAAGGTAAATGTCACCGAACGGTAACGCCTAATTACTCGTAGCCACACCAACCTTTAAATATCACGATATCTGTCATAAATGAAGTTAAGTCTATCGATATCGTGATTGCCGGTTTTGCAATCACCTCGATATACATTATAAATTTTGTAAGTCGAAAATTATACCGGCACTTAGTCATTTCTTATTGACGAATATACAAAGAACTGTTTAGGATCATAATAAAAAAACCTTATTATAGGTTTTTTATTTTTTTTTTATCTATAGGAAAGTTATATGATTACTATTTGCAAAATGCAACTTTTTAAAAAATAATTACTAAAGAAAAATTAATACTAAAAAAAGTAAAAAATTACTAGGATCTAGAAATATAAAAAAGACTAGTTTATTAATAATTTACATGGGTCTGAGAAACCTATAAGCAACTTAACGTTTTAAAAAATTCTTTACAGATGACCCAAAAATCCAAGTCAACTTCAAGTACAATTTCCAAACTGCAAGTCAAAAGACCGACCAAACTTTTCGATCGCAGAATTCGCAAACACCTTTTTCCGTTTTCGCGTAAAATTCGTCAGCGAATAATAAGAACGAAGATTATCCGAAGGCCCGGGCAAAACCGGTCGGCATAAATCATAATCATAATCCCCCGAATATTTGACGATTTTACATATTTTCGTCGCGCGAATAAAAGTAAAACGTCGGTGCTCATGAGCCAAAAACACGAGGAATTTACGAGGCAGCCGGAGCCCCGAAAACGCGAATTCGTGGCCGTTCGCAGCGCGTTACGTCCTTCCTCGACGTCCTCTTCTTCCTTTTTCTTTCTTTCTTTCTTTTTTCTCATGAGAGCTGGCAGAACAGAATTCGCACTTTACGACTCAACAACAGAATCCTTTGGCTCGGTGACCGGCAATAATAATAGCGAAAGAGCAACCGTGCAAACCCAAGGCGCGCACCGCGGAGGTCGCGCCGCGCGCGGCGGCCATAATGTTGCAGGTATTATAGGCCGGGGGTTGTCGTAGGTGGCGCAGTAGGTATGCCTATAAGCCAATAAATCGAACGACTGTTTGTTCAAGCGGCGCGATCGCCAGGCCACTCCGCCGTTTCGTCGTGCCCATTGTTTGACGCGGCGAGTTTTGGAACGTAAAATATTAGGTTCACTTGAGGTTCGAGTGACCATAGGTTCTTTATTATCAAGTAAATATTGTTTTCCATCTTTTTTTTTTACTATTTTTTCACGCAGAAACAGTCTTAGAGGCTTTTTTTTCTCCACGGGTCTGCCAGACCCATGAGGTCGGTTGAGTGTTAATTATATTCCGAATGGCCAATGTTCATTGTTTTTGTTCTGCTTGGTTAAATAAGGTTTTGCTATATTTTTCGTCTGATGTCATGGGTCTGCTAGACCCACGGAACGGTTAAGTGTTGAATTAAATTTCGAATGACCAATGTTCATTGTTTTTATTCTACTTGGTTAAATAAGGTTTTACTATATTTTTCGTTTGATGTCATGGGTCTGCTAGACCCACGAGGTCGTTTAAGTGTGGAATTAATTTTCGAATGTCCAATGTTCGTTGTTTTTATTCTACTTGGTTAAATAAGGTTTCAATATCTTTTTCGGTCTCATGGGTCCGTCAGACCCGTAAGATAATTGAAATGTAGACTTGAATATCAGAGTAACTTAACATGTAAATAATGTTGGATCCAATAATGCGTGTGAACCGTACACTTAAATTTCAATTTCGTTGGTATTTTTTTCTCAGGGTATACCAGACCCATATGGTAATTTCAGTATTTCAAAATCAACCAGATTCAAGTAACAATACCCTTATTCATCGAAACGAACTCGAATGTAAGTAACATTTGGACACGCCTGAACGATACAGTTTAACTTAGTTTACTTCAAAGTTATTCAAGCAGAAAAAAAAAGAACAATTACTCGCGAGGAACGATAGTTCAAAGTAAGTTGTCACTTGCTCTATTACGAACTATAATTTAATGAAACGTCATATCCCATTTCTTGACATTTAACTCGAAGAGAAGAAAGAAAAAAAGGACGTGGATGGAGAAAAAGAGGAAAGAAAAATTGCACCTCACAATACTTCCCGAACCGTTACTATACGCCGCCCTGTTATTGAATTCTGTATTTGCGCGGGACATGTGTGGCTATTGATTTCACGTAGGTAGTTTAATGCAACATTTCCATTTATAAGCGCACCGTACGAGGCGCGATACTCACGATAAAGGGTTATCGCGCGGCGCGGCCAATTACGTATGATAATTTAATAAAATGTTTTCACCTACGTGGCCGATCCACGATATACCCTCGTTGCGGCGTTCCCACCTAATTATCATCCGATACCAAACCGAAAAAAAAAAGAGAAAAACGTCGAAAAAGAAAGAACTGAAAAAAAGACTGAAAAAAGGACTGACTCGTCAAGGAGAGTAGAAACAGAAACGAGTTTGAAGGATTTTGAATTAAGAAAGTAAGTGAATGAAACAATGCAAAATTGAGGGAAAAAATAATCTATGAAGTAATTAAAATCCGAGATTGTAGTTTTAACTATCCGATGATAATTGATTTTATAATAATTTATTAGGCTTTATTTTACGATCAGAGCGACGAGGGAAAACTTACGATTGAAATGTATAGTTGTAAAGTATATGGTGAATCTGCAGTCTAAGGTTGTAGATCGAACTATCTAATGATAATTGATAGCACGTTTCTATTTCGCAATCAAAGTAAATAGACGGAACAATTACACTAAAGTATACATGTAAACCTGCGGTCTAAGATCGCGGATTCAACTGTGTTTATTGTGATAGCTAATTGCATGGTAATGTGTTAATTTTTATTATTTCAAACGAATAAAGTGTAGAGAGAAAATTGCTGCATTAGAACATGCAGTTGTGTTCGCGGTCTATAATTGTAAATTTCCATCGAAGGTAAAAAGTTTGCTTTGAAAGTAGTCGAAAATTTTAGACAATGTTCAAATTTACTTTCAAAATAATTGAAATTTATATGAAAATTGATGAATTTACTTTGAAAATAATTGAAATTCATATGAAAATTGATAAATTTACATGGAAACAAATCGAAATTTACAACAAAACAGTGAAGTTCACATTGAAAATCATCAAAAAGTACCAAATTCCACATAAAACTAGTGAAGTGTACTTTGCAATAATCGAAATTTACATACAAACAGTAAAATGTACTTTGAAAAAAATTGAAAACAATAAAAATATTGAAAATTCAAACGAAAACAATGCAACGGCATTTATTAAAACTGAAATTCAGCAGTGAAAAAACTAATCTACCAAAAAAGAAAAAAAAAAGTGAATGAAAGTAAAGAAGTGAAAAAAAGAGCGATTCGTTATAACGCAAGCAGCGAGCGCGACAACCTTCCCGTGGCGAATCAAATTCAAAACGCGTCTATACAAATATATGAAGTGTCACCCAATAAAAAGGCTCGTCTCGCTCGCGCGCACGCACGGCCACACAAATGTCCATAAAATTGCGTGCGTGCGTTTCTCCGGTGCGCGCGCGCAGCCGGGAGAGAGAACGGCACGTACACTTATTCATCGGTAAAGAGGTGAGCTGACACACCGTAAAAGCAGTCGAGCCACGCAACGCCACTCAAGTCGACTCGACGTCTCAAGTGGTAGGGAACACATTCCTCCGCTACGACCACTATTTCATCGTTTCGTATGACGCGATATTATAAGACCCCCGCCTGCGCGCGGCTACTACACGGTGGTCCAAAAACAACCGCGCGTTATCCTCGCGTATGGTAATGCAATCGCGGGCACCGTAATCGTGCGCGCCGCGCACTCGATTAGTACGGACAAAACAGGATTACCCATTGACGTTTTGCGTGGGATTCCGCGCACTCGGCTGCCTGCGCGCATTAAACTTTGAGATCGGCTAGGGTGGGGGAAACGATGACATTTCGTCGACGATATTTTTTTCAACGAAGATAGTTGCGAAAATGACTTTGGTACATGCGTCTGAATAGATATAGTCTATATGGTACGTGGGTATGGTATATGTAGTAGATATGGTATAGTATATAAAGATAACTTTGGTACATGTGTCTATATAGATATAGACTATATGGTATGTGGGTATGGTATATGTGGTAGATACGGTATATTATGTAAAGATAACTTTGGTATATGCGTTTATATACATATAGTTTATACATGGAGAGAAAAATCCTAGTGTAATTTACTAGACCGACACGTAAAGCTGGGACAAGTCGAAAAAATAGTATATATTGACAGCTTTTTTGTATTGTATGCAATATTGTGTAGAAGGTATTTTTATACGTCAATGAGCAGTTGAAGGACCAGTCTAGTAAAATTTATGAACCTTATTATGCAACAGAAAAGTTGATGAAATATGGTTGCTTAAAACAAGGACTGATGGCACGGGGGATAAAAATTAGACTGTCACGTCGGAGGCCAGCGTTCAAATCTCGCATAATAGAGCATGGGATTTTTCAACACAAAGTAAATTTCGTCAGATAAATGCAAT
>JABFOV010006384.1:0-10747 GCA_022817685.1 Aradophagus sp. ZL-2020
AGATTGCACTAAGTGTACGGTAATGAATAATAAATACCGCACGACATTAACTACTGTGACATAAATTTTGCGTATCTTTGTGCCTGAACATGATCCAAGTAAAAAAAAAGTTTGATAAGGGAAGAAAAGAAATCATTTAGTAGTGCCATCTGTGTGGCCAGAGGTAATATTGTTAAGTAAATAAAACTAAAATCGTGACAATTTAGACTCGCTTTGGGTGAATAACGACGAAGACGGGGATTTGAATTTGACGAGAAATTTGAATAATGATTGTGTTGCAAATGTTGGGTCGTTTTTTTGGGCGTCAATGCTATCGCGTTTTGTGATCGTGAATAATTGAATCGCCTGAAAAGAAATGAATTCACAATGTTACGTAACTTTTTGCTCGCTGCCTGAAGGCATTAGATTTTGAATTATTTCGTTGACTCGTATCCCTGAGGAAATCTCAATAAGCATAGCTCGAGTTTATCTATGGCGAGATAAGCTCTGTTCGATGCGATATAGGATCTGCATAATGAGCTGACTCTGATCCTATTGGCATTAATATTTTACACGTACACTGTAGATTCATTTTGCTGCGTTTTAGATTACATATTAATTGCCTGGAATAATTGATGAGACAAGATGAGCGGCTGGTTCTGTTATTGGAAAATTCACTGAGAGATCGAGTTCGTGAATGTCACCAGATATTTATCAGTAGAACGATATATAAAAAGTTAAACTTATGACTTACGTAATGTAATTTTTTTATATAATGTAACATATCGTATGCTTCACGATACATAGAGCTATTTATATGGACGCGAAATTTTCTTACGTTTTGAGATGATAACTTAAACAAGAACGATTGCCAGTGTATGAAAGCGACTTAATTTTTTTATTGGTGATAAATCGGCACTGGATTGGAACTCATGTGTAATCAGAATTTCTATTATTATTTTGAAAATTATTCCAGAAACTGCTCGACCTAGCAGTGTGCCGATTGCGGCACAAATTGAATAATATTTCTCACTTTTTTTATATTATTTAGATCATCGTTTTAGCATGAAATATGTTCTTGAGCGTAAAACATGGATTAAACCAAAAAAGAACCATCGTCATTATCATTGTTCACGTATCACGTATCAGAAATAGGGGAACGGGGCGCAGAGCGATACCGAAACTCGGATTGAAATCTACTTTGGCATTACGTAATTGCTGGCGAAGCCAAATGAACGTTAGAAAAGACAGCTCATCAATTTCAAGCGACGATGACTTTATGGAATCCTGACGGGGATCTCGCGTCTCGTAATAAAATGATCGATCGTGCTTTCGAGCTGACGTGAGAATAATGTCTGCACATCGTTTGTTTGGCTAAAAACGATTTTAATCCCCGAAATTAATGAATGGGGCTGCATTTACGATTTCCCGCGCGATACAGAAAATAAATTCATATTTAATGAGCAAGGACATTCAAGTGGTGACGAATTGCCGGACGAATACAAAGGCAGACGTTTCATTTGTAGTAAGCGTTATAGTCAGAGACGGTAATGTAAGCAAAGAATATTGATGGAACATTTTAACTCAATCGGAACAAAAATTATAGGATTTTGCTTTAAAGACATACAAAGCAATGAAGATGTAATGTTTTTATACGAAAATTCTTTAAATTTGTCGTTTACAAGTATGCATTCGTATCACCTAATAAAAAATCGACATTAAAATTATTATCCTTCAACGTATATTTACATTGAAGGTATAGGTTTCAAACAAATAAACAATTGTTATAGCAGAATAGAAAAATTGTTCTTAGCCTGCTATTTCTTACGGAAACGCCAAAATATTTAAAACATTTTTATAAGTAAAGACCATTACTCGTTTTAAACAATAAAATCACGAACTACTTGCAAAGAAATATACTTTTACTTTTCTCCAACAACGAAGAATTTTAACATAATAAAGAAACGAAAAGGATTTTGCTCACGTAAAAGGTCCTTTGCGTCAGCGCTTTATCGGCACGATTGCTTTTGATTAACGTGCCCTATATTTAGATGAAAATTTAAGGATTCGCCAAGCAAAAGAGCAGGGCCAAATGAAAAGGCCATAATCGGTTTAAGTTTGGCTGGGTGAGATCTTTTGTATAAACTGAGGACGAGGCACGTTGGAGGAAGAAGGTGTTGCAGATAAAACGAATTTATGCGCACGCCGAACGTAGACGGCAGATTTTACGGCGGCACACTGGTGCGCCGGCTGTTGTTGGCCGCGTCGCGACGCAATGCAATTTCAAAGTCGCTCGTGCGCGCGAATACTGCTAGGCCCGGCAACTAATGTGTTTCATTTGCAAACAAAATTATACGTACCATTCTCACTGAGTATGTTCATTGTCCGGATAAATGAACGAGTCAACTAGCGATCATGTTTAATCTTGCTTATTTGTTTGCACTTACTTTGATAGTACATATATCATTGTAAAATTTTCAAAAAATTAATGTTCGCTTATAATAAACCAATTGATACTTAATTTAGCATTTGCTAAAAATGTAGAAAAAAATGAACTTTACAAGTAAAGCTGTGTTCTGAATGCGAATTTCAAAGAAAAAGATATAATGTTTTTTTTATATAAATATATTTTTCAACATGACGAGTCAAGGATATAATTTAATTTTAAAATGAAAAAAATAATGACCTAAAAGTGAACAAAGTCAAACTGAATTGATGTTTGGAATAATGAAAATAAAGATGAAAGATATAATAAAAAATGTGCAAAATTTGCAAAAATTGTAATTAAAAAATATTGTACCAGAAAAATTATTTTTTTTTTATAATTAAACAATATTTATTAGTTTCAAGTTATATTATTCGTTACCTTATCAGGTTACATACAAATATTTCGCTATGTGGGTGTGGGTAAGTTGAGAGCTCTATAATTATTGGCCTAATTACGTGGACTGATTTGTCCTTTGAAGAAGGTTTTACTTTTCTAATTTTACGTCTTTATTTGCGAATGAGTTTACAGCCATCCAAAGTTATGTTATTAGGGAAAGGAATGATGTCTTTCAATGGATACGGCTTCCGCTCGAATATTCTATTTACGTGTTTTTTTTCAGATATAAAATAAAGGCGGATATATTGAACTATTGAATGAAAAGTAATTTAAAAACTAACAAAACTAACAAAATTTAAATTTCAACTTACAAAACTGAATGTGATCACATTTATGTTTCTCTAAAAATTCATGCTTTAAATTCAATTTTCATTTCATAAAAGTGTGATAAAAATTTTGCACCAAAAATACGAAAATGCTAACTTTTTGAATTAGAGAAAAAATCGCTCAACTTCTTCGTAGCTTGGAATCCAGGGCATAAAATTATAACGAACATGAAAGTGGCATAAAAAGTTTCGCGCATTCCAATGAACAGAACTTACGAAATTCGAATACATTCGTAAGATCGAAATAACATAAATAACAAAAAATCAGGGCAATAAACCATTTTTTCCGAAAAATCTAAAAATATGATTATAATAAAATATAATATATTTTGTGTAAAAGCACCTCGTCACACTTCATCTTCGAACGATTAATAATTCCGTATTTTATAGCTCATTTTATTAAATACATGTTTTATGATAACATCGACATGATATTATTTTGTCAAACTTTCATAGTCAATTTCTTTTCTAGTCTGTTTTATTACATTTTTATGCAAAATTGAAATTGAATAATAAATAAAAATATAAAATTACATCTGCATTTATATCAACGTGAAAAATAACAAAACAAAACAATACATTTAAGTAATATATTTTCGCAATATTTTGTAAAAGAAGATTTTTATCTTACGTTGAACAAGTTGAATATGAATATCAAGAAATGTGATTTTCATATTACATATACAACTGCGTGTTTCTCTCAATAATTCAACGTATAATCCAGATTTCAGCTTGTCGATTTATTCACAAGAATGTTGGAACACTTGTTCTACGTGAATACCGATTCCTTGCTTTGTCGAACGTATATTCTGGATTTACGTTGCGCGCCAACATTTACGCCACTTTTAAATACGTTATTCCCTTTACCCACATAAGTTTGGGAACAGATGATATGATTGCAAATCAATATTGAGTGATCTCTATAGACATTGCAATGGATTCAATTTGATTTATTTGAGCATGCATTCACTTTGCTCTTGTTCTTAAACATATTTCACTTACTTTTAGCCTTATATCTTGTGAATAACGTGTTTCTAAATATTGAAGACCTAGCTGCAGTCGAATTCAAAGTTAAATAAATAATTTATGCTAATGCTACGATTTAAACTTAGACGTGATGAATGAAATAAAAATTGACAATACGATCAACGATTATAAAAGATAGAGATATTTCTTTGAAATAAATAAGTAAACAGACGAATTAACATTCTTAAAAATTACTTGACTGAGTGAAGAAAAAGAGAAGGTGATTTCAAAAATTGATGAAGTTGAACTTTCAACAGAAAATTGAGAATCGTCATTATGAGAATAGTGTTGTTACCTTGCATAAATAACTTAACAGAAAAATTGAAATTAACCCTTGGGAAGTATAATCTAAAAAATACAGAGAGCCGAAAGTTTGAGTAGACAAACTTCGTAAATCGAAGTTTGTCTACTCAAATAGGAAAAGAAACTTTTTTGCTAATTAAAAACGCAGTCCAAGAAAATGCAGTCCTAAATGCATTTTTTATTTTGTAAAATGTAACAAAAAAATGACAATTATTTGAAATTTTGTTCCATTATTATTCTGTTTCTATTATTATTATTTCTATTTTTATTTAACTCTATGTAATGTTTATCTACTTCGTTGACTGACCTCATACATTATAAAATTGACTTTTGTTTAATTAATATTGTACCGTATTGTAGGCTTGATAATGGTCACATAACTGACCGAAACGTCGCCGCTCGTATGTTCAAATAAAATGACTTAAACTAATTAACATCACGTCTGTTATTGGCAAAATTAAATTCACCCTATGGACTGATAATTTTTTTCTAATTGTAAAATTTATTTACAATGTAAATATACGTCTGAGAAACTTTAAAACAATGCCACACTGGAACTGAGTCGGTCCGAAGTTTTCACTTACATTACAAACCAGGTATTCGAGGTACTTAAGCGTGCGCATGAGAACGGTAATTTTATTTGCTGAGCTGTTCGGTTCGGGTGGAAAGAAAGACAATTTCATAGAATCCCCTCTTATGTTATTTGGTCCACTCGTTCTGACGCGATATTTTCCCCGATTTCATTTATTAATGTAATAAAATTGATTGAAAAATTCTTTTGTACGCGGGTACTTGTCAAAAATTGTCGTAGTAGTAATAGTAGTAGTAATAGTAGTAGCGAAGATCCTTTTAATCTACCTTGCAGTGAGAAATGCCGACTACGTCATCGTTCCTATGGTAACAGAGGGAGGGCTTGCAGTGACGTCACCGCGCGTTGCAGTTTCCAGCAGGGCACAAGGGGTCGCTGCACTTTACGCGTCTGTTGTGCCATTGGCGAAATTGTGACGTCACGGATTCTGATCGTTAACGCATCTCTCATCTCACGCTTTTCTTCCGTTTTCATCCCTCTCTTCTCTACCGTTGCGACCCTCACAAACAATACAACGCGCATTTTTCTCTCGCGTTGAGTTAAGCACCTCGTTTATGCTTCTCTGAAAATTATTAATTTTATCAGAATGCCAAGCTTAAATTCCTTTGTTTCGCATTTTGCCCCAAGTTTAAATGTCAAACGGTAACTTCACTTTTTCTCATCTTCCATACTTTTCTCGTTTTACGTTATTTCTTTCCAGGTTCTTTTCGACGCGTTTTTATTCTTTTTCTTCCTCGAATTATGTCATTGAAAATTGCCGAGAAATTGTTTGCCCTTTTAGTGAATTCCGAATATTTTGAATCAGCCCAAAGTGCTTACTAGAATAACAATAAAAAGAGTATACTTTCATTTTAGGTTTGGTCACTTTCACGCTCAGTTTCAACACTTTAAAGCGTAACTGCGTCGTGTTTGTGTATTAATGAGTAAATGTTAAATATTGAAAGGAGAGGAAAAACTTTGTTTGATAACTTTGATTTTTGCGTTGGTTTATTTATTATAAAAACAAAAACAATTGTAAACTTTAAGTTGCCAGTATATCTTATGCTTTTGTATGATATTGCGGTATCAATATATAGCAATGAATCATAATTAAAAAGTGTATTTTATCTAATTTTTGAAAATTAATTATTAAGATATTAAGTAGATACAGATATAAGACACATAAAACATTTTTTTTGTTTCGAATTAATACTTATATTTCATAATTTCTACAAACTTGGTTAATCGTTGAACATATATATAGAAAATATATTCGTTGATAATCTGAAAATTCCTCTGATAAACTGACATGAACCAATAAAAATGAACATTTGGAAAATTCATCCTGGACAATGTAAATGGATGGATGACCAGAAACTCGTAATTAGATTCGGTATCTTTATACGACCAAGGGAATTTACGGCATGTTCGGATTGATGAGCCAATGTTGTGTCAGAGTTCACGATACGGACGGCTCGACTACCGTGTGCTTCAGTCGCAAATGGTTCTCGGAAATAAAAATTCGATATTGCACATTTTCCCAGGCATTTAAGTTACGACACAATCTATAAACGCGCCACTTATGTCACCTTAAATTGAGACGTGCCGTCGTTGGTTTGTTCGTTCTTATCGACCATTTACAATTGCTCTGTTGAGCAATTTTTCTCAAGAAAAATTATACGGATCAAAACTATAGCCAAAAAATCATTATACACATTTTAAAATAAAGTAGGACGAAAACCACATGTTTAGAATTAATTTTAGTATTTTTAAAAATTTATTATTTTAAAAGTAATTTTGTTAAACACTTTAAAAATAGTAAAATATTATATGGCTTGATGACATTCACTGCTTGTTAATTCGAAATTTAAACGCTAGACTCCGTTGCTTCTCACTCAATTTTTCTTATGAACATTCGTTACGTTTATTAATGGATTAACTGAGTATAAACTGTATTATTAAGTTTATTTGATACTTCAAAAACCATATTATAAAAATATTCTGGAAAAGTCTATTTTCTATTATATTTTAACAATATACACAGCTGATTGAACATTACAATATCAATCTTTATTATTTTCAGAAAACATTTTTTAAACCTTTTTTGAAGTATATTTTAATCGAAATAGTTTAATTATTAAATTGTGAACAATTCACAAATGATACGTAAATTTTTTATACTTGTGAGCAAATGTTTTAAACAAGCTATAAAAGAAATGGTAAATAAGTGAACGTAAAGTAAACGATTTGGGTAGGCACGTTAAATATTATTGTTTGCTTGAGGTAAGAATCCGTAATTTTACGCGCACCGTCGGATAAACGTTCACGCTCGAGATTTCAGCCGCAAACGTGCCGTCGCGAGTTCACGCGATAAATATCGTCTAAATATATGTGGAAAGTGTGATAGGCGCACGGGAAATAACATCTGCCGTGTAATTTCGGTAACGGCGACCGTGCGTGGTTTACTCAGTCATGGAACTTTGTACTTCATTCGCGCAAATATATTGAAAACCATAATGGAAAATTTTGGTTAAAATTAATTTAAATCTAATATGAATTCTGTTTTGTAAACACCACGATTTTTTGTTTACCGAAAAAAAAGAAAAATGTTATCAAAATATGTATATTATGTTATTAAAATATAATTAAAATCTGTAAACTTAATTACAACAATACAAAATTGACTTGCAAATTATGGAATGTAATCACAAAATGAAATTGGGTACTTATTTACGAAACGAACTTGTAAATTCAATTGCACTTTTGTGGCAACATAAATTAATCATGATTGTCAAGAGTTGAAAATGACTATGCTGCATTTTGTTAATAAATTCTTGTAATCTTTTCGCTAAAGCTATATTTTTTATTTTTATGTCATATGTTGTAACATTCATTGATAGCAAGGTTTGATTTAATGTCGGAGAATACAATTAATTCTGCTTCATCCTTAATCCAAGGCTCCACACTGCTTCCCATTTCACGCGAGATTCTGACGCATTACGGTGATATTACCGGAGATCGAGCTTTAGTGTAACTGTAATTATACTTCAATCACCGCCGCATCTGCGCTAGTCTAAGGGCCGAGTTTCGTTCGACCTTTGATATTTATTCGCTAGTTTTGTGTAAACGTAAAACAGCTGAAAGCGTATTTATACGCTTAATTGTGCCACGCGAAATTGCCGCTGAGCTTTCGTATAGCTTAATTTTACGACGAAAAGTGATCTCGCTCAGCGTTCTGGCATTTTAATTCTCAAGCTACCAACTAAAAAAAAAGTGTGCATAGCGTTAAATTCGGAAGCGCTTGGCAAAGTCCGGAAGTAAAAGTCAAAGTGCAAGATCAAAAAATATTGCCGCGTAATTTCTTTGAACTAATTTTTGTTTCTTTCTTTTCATTTTTTACATACCGCAAGTTTTCTTTTTTTTTGTTAAATTTATTTAAACGATTTCTGTGATTTTTAATTATCTGCTCATACAATTTTTATTGATTTTGAGATTCTTATAATAACCATAAAAATTCAACTGTAAGATAAACTTCACTTTCTTCCTTCACCCAGTCAAAGTTATTTTTAAACCAATGTTATGTCAATTCGTAGGACTGACATTTCACCTTAATATGCGAAGGCAATCGGTAAAGTATAAAATGGCGGGAATCGGGGCGCGAGGAGGGCGGGTTAGGGGAGCATCCATGGCCGGTGACAAAGTACACATTTGGCGCGTTTGTGTAATAACTTGTTTGCGTGAAGTGCGCGCTTGGCTGTGCACACAATGGGAGCCAAGGTACACAAGCCGAAGACAATGTCGCGGTGCGACGCGGCGGAAAAAGACGTGCGGCGATACGGGTTCCGCGGGTAATGACGAAGCGAGACGTATTGTGTTTGAATAGGGCGTGGGGCGTTCATAAAAGCCTTAATTGAAGCGTACCCCTTTAAGGTATTGCGAAGAGCCCGACCGAGTATCGAACTATTCTCGGTTTGCCTAACTGCTGTTGACACTGTCTGCAAAGTCATGGCAGCTTCGTCATATCGAGGCCATTTCATCGAACTTTAGACTTGATGAGCAATGATGAAACTTGCAATGATGAAAATTCAACAAATAAGAAGGTAATATTTTTCATCATGTTAAGTTCAACGAACTTAATATGTAAAAAATATTGATTTCTAAAGATTACCTCAGAAAAAATTTTAACTCTTGCAAATGTCTGGAATCAATAGATCGGAGAAATAAGAAAGGATTTCTTGAGAACAGACTTGTTGTAGTGAATAGGTAGGAATCTAGCTACTTAAATCTGAAGTGATTGCAGGAAGTTTATATAACATCTTTTTCTCACGTCGAATTAGTCGTAAGGAAAATGACTTAAAATTATTCCGTGCACAAAATGTGATTTCCAGCTGGTTTGATAAAAGTATGGTTCGTAATCGCGAGCTAGAAGTCTGTCTTCTCCAAATTTTAGAGTCGTATTTTAACATACAATTTTTCTAATGAGTACAAAATATTTTACTACTTAAATGAAAGCTACTTTCGATTTACAGTGAATAAATAATTTTATTTAAATCAAAAAAGATGTTAAACATTTTTCTATTTTCCAAACAGATGTTCAGTAGTACGAAAATGTGAAGAATCAGGATTTTTTTCTTTGCTTGAATCGATTAACGAAAACTTGACGTACAAATTGATATCCAGTGGAGAATCACAGAACCAGTCACGGTGATACCTCGTCAGCGTATTGCTAACTTGTTTGATTCAGCAAACGACGCTAATGCAATTAGGGACAAGGCAATAATTTGATTCTCTCTCAGACAAGTCAGTGATCGAAGACAGATTGCTGTTGCGCGTATTTGCAGAATTTACAATGTGGTCTTGTTAGGCAGTTGGCGGTTCCAGAGATACTATTCCATATTGGTTAACAGTGACAGTTACCAGAAAGACGTGGTCAGCCAATCAAATGATCGCAAATTATACGTGCCATTTGGCGGCTGGTTCTTCAATGCTGAACATTGTGTGAACACTCCAACTTGATGGTGGATAGTTGAATAAGAACTGGAGGTTAAATTGAATCATTCGATTACATGATGTGGTCAGTGGTTTAGCTGCGGTGCAACTCACGAAACTTTGACGGTAGTTCGACTTCTGAAGGAGTTAAACCTACTAGTTTGAATAATAGATTTCTCGAATGGAAAATCGCTTTGTTATAGATATTCTAAATTTATTAATTTTTAAGGAATATGCGAATAAAAAAATTAATGTCAACTATAATTATTAAATGTATTATATAATCAAATTTTTACAATCTAAATAATTATTTATAAAAAATGATTTAATCTTAATTAGTATTTATTTGCATATTTTAATTTATCGGTTCATTTACAATTGATACATTTTACCATCCCGCGCAGAAAAAATTTTTCGTTGCCAGTACTGCGGATAGTCCAAAGCCACACCCTACGCCACGCTGTGCCAGACCCTTTGCCACAGTGTGCCAGAAGCACTGCCACATAGAGCCATATGTTAAGCCACATCTGCAACGTATGTGGCAAACGTATTGCTTTTGGCACAGAGCCACACCATGTCCGCAGGTTATAATTTCACTGAATACACGTGGGTGAACGTGTGGCCAATATGTGGGCAAAGAAATTTAACCGATCGCACGTACCGCTATAGTAC